>CAKNWW010181179.1:0-13897 GCA_932074435.1 Andricus kollari
TTTTAAGACAGATGGTTGAATTCACTTGAAATTGCTTTCCCTTTCTTCTACATATTTATCTTTCTCTTTTCCTTTCAATTTCATTTTTTCCTCTCTTTTCTCCTGAAAGTTGACATTCGTTCAGTGTGAGAGAAGCTATTGTTTGATTCCAAACTAGTTTGATTGTTCTGATTGAATAAGTTCGAGAAGCTTCACTCACCAAATTTCCGGCCTTCAGGCGAATCGAAAGTCGGCTACCAACTTTCAACCATCTCGTATGTCGCAAATCCTATTCCCTGGGATTTGCTATTCTTTCTTAAATACAATGCATATGTAGGAGAGGAAAAATCACTATGCGTATTCTTGTGCCTCTGCTGGCCAAGTAAAACGGACTGTTACGTGGTTTTTAAGCAGTTTTCCAGAATGAAATTCAAACGTATTCAAAGCTTTCTTCGAGAATGTGTATTCTGGCCCTCCATGCATTTTAAAATATCAATCCTCATTGATTCTAGTCCGTGTTTTTTAGCCCAAATTTGAGTATTCATTTTACATTAAATAATTTCTAGTTTTTTGTGACCTTGTTATGACTGGATGGATTATTAAATACCCAATGTGATATCAAGTTGTTTTATTAACTTGATGTTGTCGACGCGTTTCGATGTGGTACCTCCATGTTGTTTGAGACAGATAGTCTCTTCTTAATAAGAAATTTGTAGACTGATTTAGTTTTCAATAGTTATAGCAGTGTTTTTTTATTTAAAAGAGATGTATGAAGTATAATTTGAACGAAATGTGCAAAGTACTAATAAGAAATTGGATAAAACATTGGTGACGCATCTTTTCCTACAAAACCTAATCTGTAAATAATTTGAGTTTGCTTTCATTTTTTTCGGATTTTTCTTGGATTTTTTATTAGCTTTTTTAGTTTTTTTTATTAATTATACCTGTATGTCCATCATTTATTGATCAGTGGGCTTATGAAATTATTGAAACTACACGAAAATCTTTTAAATAAAAAAAACTGCTATAATTAATAAAAACCAAATCAGTTTTATAATGCAACAACAGTCACTCCAAATGAAAACTATGTAAGTACCATCTCGAGAGATCAATAATTAAGTAAGTAATATCAGTGAGCAAAATAAAATTAAAAATTAGGTCTACAATGCTTATATCTGCCAACTTCTCAGTAAACAAAATAATAACAATATACAGATAAACGCTCTCAAAAAACATGGAGGTCTTTTAGAATTTGGTCGAATTATTGCCTTTCGGCAAAATATGCCACATTTTAATGTTCTCTTCCGGCATATTTTGCCGGATCTTAATTTTCTCTTTCGGCATATGTTGCCGAAATTCAATGTTCTCTTCCGGCCTATTTTTTTAATTCGACATCTTTTTATCGTAAACGTAATTTCTTCGTCGGCAATATTCCAAAGAATTTAAAAGAATTGTAGGTTAATTCCAACAACTTTAAAATTTTATCTTGGATAAGATATGCTGAAGTAGAAAATAAACGGGTTTCATAAAAAAAGTATGATTAATTCCAAAGAACTTAAGATTAATTCCAACAAGTTTAAAAATCCATTGTTTCTTCAACGAGAGTACGTTTTTTCGGTTACTTCGGTGCTTCGTGACTTTTCCTCCTGGAAAAGGGTTTGGGATGTGTCTATCTGGAAGAAAAAAATATGTCGGAAGAGAAAATTAAAACCCGGCAAAATATACTGAAATAGAAAATTAAAATCCGGAAAAATATGCCGAAAGAGAATACGCGACGTTTAGAATTTTGATGATTGTCTACGTCCTGATGATGATGTTGTACCACTTTGAAACGCGTTGACTACGTCAAGTTAATAAAGCTACTTGACATCACATTGACTATTTAATAATCTACCCCAGACCTTACAGGCCATTAAAAACAAAAATCCATTTGATTTAAAGCTGAAAAATACACCCCTTCTAGTACGACGGCCCCCATCCGAGTATAACTAAGCCAATCGTTTTCGGTCATCGTCAAAACTTGGAAACTGAAAACTTCAAAACCTGATTTAAATGTTATCGAATTAGATCGTCAGAAAATAACAAAATTCAAATTAGAAAGATCAGGAAACAAAGAGAATCTGATCGAAGAATTTTACAAAGAACTTGAAAATTTGATAAACTGATACTATTAAATATACGATTTTAAATTGAGACAGTTTGAATTGCAAAATTGTCTACTTTGAGAGTATGGCTTTTAGTGTTTATAATTGACAATATGTGAGCAAAAGCGACGGATATTATTAAAGACTCATACATTTTTGTCCCTTGTAATTCAACAGTTAAACATGTTTAAGATCTGAAATTTAACCTTTCAAATTGAAAAATTAAACATTCAGACATTACAGACAATGAAATGCTTTGAAATAACTGATTTGCAACTGAAAACATTCAAAATTAAAAAACAAATTATTTTAAATATTATTATAGCTGTCAAATTTTATAGGTGCTTAAAGTATTAGAATTTGTTCTTCAGAACGTCAAAAAGTAAACTTTGAATTTGAAGCAATCAAAATAAAAAAATTTACCATTTAAAACTGACAAATTTGCATCCTTAAAAGAGCGAAAATTTGAAAATATTAAAAGATGTATTTTAAATGACAATCGTCAGAAATGTGGCATGGCTCCACGTTTTCCAATTGTAAGGTCATTGATGTGTATAAACCCTCGTATTCATCAAATCGAAAATAATAAATTATTTTTGTTTTTACTTTATATTTACATAATTATTTATTTAAATAATTTTGTCCCGCAGCATTATATTTTATACATTATAAAAATAAATTAACGATATAAAAATGTATAATACAATACCATTATGACTCAAAATAATAATAGCCCATGAAAATGCATATTTATACCAGAGATAATTTACTATAAAATCTGTAATTTCCTTTGTTTCCTAATATGTAAATATTTTTTCCAATCAGCCATAAACGCAGAATTCGCCAAATATAATCTGAATAAAAATATTGAATAAAGTTTATATTTTTCTTATAACTATAAAAAATGCTTCTCTGGATAAAACGAGTAATAAATCTAGGATTTACTACTGCAAACTCATTTTTAATACAGATTTTATAGTTTTCCGAGACGATAAAAATTTAACTGCTTCATCATTTTTTCCATTGATGGTAAGACAAAATAAAGTAAAGCCATTGTTAATCTAAAATTTCTATAAAATATAGTATAGTCTACTCTAATTGATAATAATTTATAGATTCTGTGATTACATTTGATCTGTTCGCTGCATCTCTCATTTAGCAAAATAATCTTTCAAACAAAGTTTGAATGACTAAAATATGAATAGGTTTCTGCCCGTGCCCAAGGAGTAAAGAAGCCTAACCGACCCGAACGAATCATATGCACCTGCGACAACTACGTGACAGTTTGATATATGAACCCGGAAGTAGGTGGCCCGAAAGTGAGCCGAAAAAGAAAGATCGACATTTTCTCAGTTTCTTGTGCTGAGGAATCTCATTACAAGATTTGAGAATTCGTTATTACACCCTCTGAATTGTGGGGAGAATTTCTGTCACGAGAAGAGCTATAAAAACACGCGAAACGTTGGAGATATACGTGTTCCCTCGAGTCAAGACAACTTTTAGTAATATAACTGTCGCTCATAATTAAGGACCACCCCAAGTCTACATTACTACATTTCTTTGCATGAACTCAAAATGTGCATGTGCGTGCACATTTTCATTAAAGTGACAGCTTCAGGCTTTACTAATCTTATTGATTTGAAAGGTAATTTACAAAATCTTTTCTTTCTTTTGTATTTATTGTCCACTTAAAATTGAAATGATATTGTGAAATAATTGACGGCTAATTTCATTTTTATAAATTAAAAAGAAAAAATATATTAATCTTCAAACGTAAAACTTTAGCGTTACTACCGAGTATACATTTTTTAATTCATTACGTAAAAAAATTAACTTTTCTTTACATAAATTGTTTATAGAGAGTGGACGCTAAAATACAAGGAAAAACGTCCCGGTTTGAAAATCTGAATCCATTAAAAATTACTCATTTAAAAGCCTAAAAAGTCAGTCACAGCTTCAGTTAGTTACGTATTTAACAAATTGATCATAATAACTAATTCATATTTGGAGACAAAACTGCAAATTAAAGCAGCCAATGTGGAACTCTTTTGAATTCCAAAGATTTAAAATAAAAACATAACAAAAATGTAACTCACCTAATTAAAATCCAATCGTTTAATAATATACATACATAGGTGTAATATTTTTAATTGAAATCACATAAATTTGAAATATAATACAAATTATAATATTTCATGTACCTAATACTGATTATAAAGTAATTGGGCATACTTTATAAAATGATAATTTATAAGATTTCTGTTAAAATAATAAAACCAAGATCTCAATTTTTATGTTCAAAATTGAAGAATTTTTAATTGAAAACATTCTAAACTAAACCACTGTAAACTTCGTTTGATAGTGAAAACTTTTTATGTTAGAACTGCAAAATTTAAACTTTTTTTATACTGGATTCCTTTAGATTTAAATTATGTTATTTTATATTGTTAAAAATTAATAATTGTGACGTTGTGATTTATACATTTCAAAATGCCCATTCTAAATGAAGAGTCAAATTCTGCACAATTTGATATTGTTAATTTTTTGAAGTCTTCAATTAGAAGTTTTCCATAATCAATCAGTATTTAATGTAAAATATTATAGTTCAACTTTTCAAATCTTGAACTTTAGAATTACGCATTGTAAACTAAATGTTTTTATACTTGAAAATGTTACAAATTTTATACGAAATTTTTTTTATATTGGGATCGAAATAGAATTAATCTTATATATTCACTGAAAAATAATAGAAAATGTTTATTAAACCATTTTCATTATATGTTTCTCCTGTTTCATCACCCTACCCCCACCCCTATAATTAAATAAGCTTTCTAGAATGTGGCATAATAAATTCTCTCTGGATTTAACGTCGGCAAACAATGATTTTTTCGCCAAAAGGGAATCCACATAAAAAGAGTACCGTCAGCACACTAAAAAAACTGCACTAGCTAGCATTTGTTACATATGGACTCCAGCTCAGTTGATTCTCATCTCGTCTGGGATAAAATACACTTGGTGCTATGGTAACAGATTCAAAAATTTATGAATTGAATATAAAAATGATTGATTTATTATTTTAAAAAGCTATTCGATTATTCTAAACTGAAAAACTTAAGTCAAACAAAACAATGTAATTGCCAATTGTTTTCAGTAAATTTTCATTAATTTCAAAAGCCATCAAATTCAGCCACTAAAATCTCTTCTTTTTTTAACCAACTTACCTATTTGAATTTTTTTATGTTTGCATATCCAACTGCATTCAATGCACACATATAAATATAATTGTATACGACATGTAAAAGAAATCCTAACAGGTAAGAATGAAAACTCTGTTTTTCAAAAACAAAAACAGGATGAAAATCAACCTAAACTTTTTGCATTGTCATCCCAAATATTCGCTATAAAAAGCAAAAAATAACTCAATAACATCTAGGAAAATCTAAAAACCAACTGAAAAGGTTTTTGTGAATAAAAAGCACCTGTTCAGGTGTTTCCTCTTCCGGCCGGTGGCCTATCTTCGCTTTAAGGCTCGCGGCTTTTCCGTTTGTTTCTCATCGAAGCTGCGGCACTTCCGCGCGGATTGTCCGTGCGGTTGCGCACTGCCTAGCGAAAAATCATAAAAATCATTGAAATCGAGTAAAATTAACAGCAGATGAAAATGCGTGAAGAGAAAAAGAATGTATGGCCGATAAGTGCGCGCGAGATTCGAACTACAACTACGAACGTCCCGACGTCAAGCATCCGCTTCGTGCGAGAGCGCAGAGCGTACTGAGCACTTGTGCTTGCTTGTTCAGAGTCGTCTTTCGCGTCTGATCGCCACCGTTCGCCCCTACTCACTTTGCCAAACCGCCACGCGGTTCCTACTATTTTATGCTCTGGAGCGCAAAGCGCACGCGCTATCATAAATCTAGTTGCGAAGTCCGCAAGGCGGGTGAGGGTTGCTCAGAGAATCCTCGAGATAAAAGAGGAAAGACAATTGTATTCGTGAAAGGAAGGAAGAACGAAAAAGAATAGCACCCCCTCTAAAGTCGGTTCAAATGTCTTATTTTTATCATCACTCCGTAACGTAGCGTATCAGCGAATTATCTCTTCCTTTTTTTAAGTTCAGGAATGAAAATCTATAGAATTGGGATGTAAATTGATTTATTAACACGGTAACACCCCTCATGTAGCTCTGCACCCTTATCTATTATTCTCATATCTAGTTTCCTCTCGCATGGTCCCCCTGACGCTTCTTCCCTCACCCCTTTACCTATTTACCCCCTTGTTACAAGTAATCATCTCCCCCCTCTCTGTCTCGCTCTCTTATTTTTTCTTTATCCCTGTTCCCCTTATCATTGGACTCCTCTCCCACCCCACTGATCAATCCATTCTTGTGTTACTTACAACTGTCTCCCTCTCCCAATTCATGTTCCTTCATCACCCTCGAAATCCACCCAGAAATGGGCACAGATGTGTCCATTTATTTTATGTTGTTTTTAGTAGGAAGAATACCAAAATGAGTACCAAAATGTTAAGGTTGATTAAAAAATTGTTCATTAGGAAGAAAGGGGGAGGAGAGAGAGGGAGGAAGAAACGTTAAATAGGAGATGGATAAGTCGTAAGTAAGAGACGCTACTGGAGCCAAGGGAGGGATAAATGAGAACAAGGCAGGCAAGACGACTGTAATGGTGGAGTGTCAGAGTAGAGAAGCGAGAGTGTATCGGGATAAGAAGGGAAGTAGTTAGGAAGTTGTTGACAATAAGGGGTATAGGAGAGGACATATGGGAGTGTGAAACTGGAGTGGTGTGATTGTGAGGGTGTGTGTTATAAGGAGGAGGGGCGGTAAGTAAAGAGAGTGAGACGGTATGGAACGGAGGGGCGCGAGGGATGGAATGATAAGGAGCGATGGTAGAAAGTGAGGGGATGACGTTTGGATAGGCGTGAAATGTTGTGATGGTGAGGAGCGATGGTAAGAGGTGAAGGGTTGAGCAGTGGAGGCGCAAGAGGGATGTGATGGTGAGGAGCGATTTTAGAAAGAATTGAGGGGGGTGAGGGGAGATGATGGAGATAGCGGGAAAGGGATGACAAGAAGGGACGAAGGATAACTCATAAGTGAGGGTTAAATAGGAAGGATAGTAAGGAGCGAGGGCTGGAGTGACTGGCATGATGGTCAGGAGCGATTGTAGGAAGTGGTGAGGGTGATGAGAAGTGGAGGAGCGAGAGGATTGTAATGTTGAAGATATAAAGAAGTAATAGTCCGTTGGACATTGATACTCTTCTTGACATTTTGTACGGTACAGGTATGAAGTTCTTGACCAAGTTTTATAATAATATAACCAAAATTATTAATAATTTAATTCTTAGAGTAGCAGTTTATTTTCTAAATATAGTTTAATTAAACTCTGAGTAATTTAGTTTCGTATTTATTGAGTTAATAATACCACTATTATTTGATGAATATTCTAGTATTGTTATATTAGGATTGTAGTTAATATTTAATGTTAATCTGAAGAATTTTTCTTTAATTCCATCAAAATTTCCAGAGTATTCCTATACATTATATGCTATATTTTTATGTAGGATTTTTTATAACTTTGATTAAGTTCATCGCGAAATCGCCATAAATTGCTTTGGCATATTAAAACTTATTTTCTCTTTAGTTTCTGACGATCTTTTAGTTATAAAAAAAATATGACCTTTTAAAAAAATCGACATTTACTCGACCATTTCAATTATATCTGAATAGTTCTATAAGAGATTCAGTACTATTATAAAATACAGTCCTATTTTTATGTAATAATATATAATAGGGTTTTTATAATTCTCTATGCAGCCCTCAATATTTAAGATATATAGATTCTTTACCAAAAAATATTCTTTAACCAATCTTCATAAAATACTAAACTGAAGCCACATTCTGTTTTAAGTACCGAAATATATGTAACCAACGATTGGTAGTACTTGTAATTACGCAAAACATGAAAAACTTTCATTTGATAAAACATTGTTCATCCTCGAGCCAAACAAGGAAGAAAAAGTATCCGGCACTTGGTAGGTAACCCCATACCGAAAGGAACTCGGCAACCCTCTCAGGTTGCTACAAGATTAGTGTCACCTTACATTATAAAGCTCGGAAGAAAATGATATCTGAATAGCTCGTGTATTTCATACATTCTACTTTTTTTCTCCAATTTCAATTTAACAATTCTTTTATCATTGGAAAATATAAAGTAGAATATTTTAATATCATTGATTAATTAAATCGCCCGTATGGAGAAAGAATCTGTCCCCACGGCAAAGTGCACAATAATGTATTGCCTCTCTACCAGCATAGGGGTTGGAGAAATGTAAAAAAAAGAAAGGAGTCGATAAGCCTTAATTTGTGAGGATTACCGAGCTGATGGTGTTTATTGCCCAACAATAGATATTTGATTCTATAAAAGCCGGCAATAATAAAAGGTCATTGGCTTTCGGAAAAACTAATTTATATTAAAAGAATGTTTCATTCTAAAAAAAAAACAACAATACAATGATCGACAAATTAAAAAAAAACTCTTCAAAAAGTATTTTTCAATATAAAGTATAAAGATATTTTAAACATTAAAAAAACATTATTCCAAGCAATGTTGTAACACACTTTGTCTATAAATAATGATAATAGTTAAAATATTCAAATTTGATTAAGGATCAATTGTTGCAAGCAATTTCAATCCTGGTTATCGCAAATGGATCGTCAGTACAAAGCATTTGCAGTGAGGTATTGGCTCACATAATCAAATGGCAATAGCCAGTTATAGATTAGAGCTAATCATCATTATCGCTGTGATATATTTCACTATCATCTCAGAAGTAGCAATTTAAGCAGTAATTTAATTTAGTAATAGAAATTAATAGAGCCCACATAATTTGATAGGCGATATCTTTATATTATTTATCAGATTTTTCTAACCATGGGCGTCGATGATAGTTTTAAGATTACAATTTCGGATTGCGTAATTCTAATTCCGTACTTACACAAGCCTTTTACGTATAGAAAAGTAGTAAATACTCAGTAATAAATGGTTGGTTAATAGTAGTAAACACATATTTGTCATAGTAAATAATGTTTGTCAAGAAGAACATCGCGGATAATTATTAATAGGTAATAAGCAATGCGTATAATAAGTAAAAAGTAGGTAATAAATAATAAGTATGAGCAGTGATGATTTATGAATAATCAATAATAAAAGATAAAAAGAGGAACTGAAAAATAATTTTGAAAAGTAACCTTTGCGAAAATGTTTTGACATGACCTACTGCACATTGAACTATAAAGACTAGTGACATGAGAGTGAAAGGTCACTTAAAGATTTCAGCTTTATTGTCAGTGATATATCTAATTTAGATTGAGTCACCATTTCTTGAATTAATAGATGCTATATTCGAAGAGGCTTCTCTAAATTACATTACACTAGCTCACATGAAGAGTTGGCTTATGGTAGAGCCTTTCATACTATTGAGAGAAAGTCATTGTACCAATCATTGCTTCGAGCTATCGTTCGTTGTATTTAATGCTCTTAAGTGGTGCATACAGTGTGAGATATAGCACATTGTACTTGTATCCTTTTAAAGGAACACAGCCAGTAACATAGATAATATGCTTACGCAACTCATAGTAAAGCACAATTTCTTGTTTTCATTCTACTCCTCAAATTTCATTCTTAATTTTTTTCTCCGTAAAAAAAATCTCAGTAGAGCAGTGCACGGTACAAGGAAAATTATCAGCTTTCTTGTTAACTTGCAAACGTTCTACCAAAATTTTCTGTTTAATTTTTCAATATTCTGCGCGTAAAAATGTTTCAAAAGTTATATATATATATATATATATATATATTTGGAAATACTCAAAAATTGCGAAAAATGTCGAAAAATGGAAAAGCAAATTTTTATAGAAGTCTTGCAAAGGAACATTTTTTTCCATATGTCGTATATTTTTTGACAGACTCAAATAACTTTTATACATTTAGAAAAATGGTCGCCATTTTCTTAATTTTTAGCTTTGTAAGGTTTCGTTGGAAATCCGTATAATCCCGTGCCAGCGTCTGTCCGTCTCTTACCGCGCCCAAAAAAATATATTTAAGCTACGAATTCTAAGGTTTTGTATTTGCCCCATAAAAGCAGCCACAATGGGCGTAGAGAAATACTGAGAACCTTGGAAAAAATTTGCTTCCTACTTAAATTCCAAATTTTAAGCAAACAATCATTTGGAGGAAAAGGAGAAAGGATAGAGAAAATGTGGTATGAGCAGAGCCCTAAGCTTTTCCTTTAGTTAAATTTTCTTCTGAGATTATATTACATGTTAACGCTCTTAGTATGTAGAATCAAGATAACAAAATTTGCCCGCTGCGCGGATAAATTCCAATTGTGCGCTTAGCGTTCAGCTTAGTTCACAGGATAATGTATAATTATGATTACTTGTAAATATTTCAAAACCTTCAAAACCTCTAGTTTTAAGTAAATAGTTACCTGCAGACAGACGTAATGCAGATTGTCCACACATCTTCGTAAACATCTTTTTTGCTAACTCAGAGTGTCTCAAAACGTGGAGATTTGATAACAACTAAAAATAAAATTTTGCTTAAAACATACATCTCATTATGATGAGAAAGTAATAATAAAATGTTCTATGGTATAGTTTTCTTTTTTTGATATCAGTGATTAAAAAATAACAAACATGAGAAAAATTTGGTTACTAAGATCCCTATATTGAAATCTTTTCTATTATCAAAACAGAAACATATGTTCCTTTTTTTCGGTCCTACAATCGTTCATAAATTATAAATTTAAGGCTAATAACCAAAAGTAATTCTTAAAAGCCATTCTTAAAACGATTGACACATAAAAAAATTTAAAGAAAATGGCTTGCGATGAGATTGCAAGTTCTTTCAAGCATTTTTTTGATCGGCTTTTCTCAAAGTCAGCTGTAAAGTTGGATCCGTTGTAACAACCTTAGTACTCATTTTTACAAATGATAACAACATTTTATTACTTTTCATTCGAATGCATACGTCAATCGCTCCATTTTTGTTCCAACAAAAGTTTTTTCTAAATACATTAACGTCAAGTTATAAAAGATTTAACAATTCTTTTCATAAAATATCTATTGTTTTTTTTTAATATTGTAAATTAACAAAGGTTTTTAATTGTATAATCAATAATAAAAAAATTACACCAAACTTCATCACTTTATCTGTAGACAGTCTCCATATATTACAGCGACAAGAAAAGTGTAAAAAACGCACACACACACACACACACATCCGAATTTAAAAAATCATATTAGACGTATTTTAACTGGAATGCAGTAAAATATATACTACTTTCAGAAATTATAGAAACGCCTGTGGGAACGCCTGTTTTCAGCTTTTATTAAAGTGCCTGTATTTGTATGATAATAATGATATATATATATATATATATATATATATATATGAACTAATTAAACAAAATGTTAATTTTATGAAAAGCTAATTCAAAATACGTCAAATTTGCATGTTCTTCAAAAATTTCGGTAACTCTGAAAATAATTAACATTCTTCAATGTTCTTGGTCTGACTTCAAAGGAAAGTCTCCATAGTATTTTGTTGAGTTATTAAGATATATTTTTTCCCCCTAGATTCGACCCTAGAGTCAATAATATGCAGTATCATATATTATATTATTATTTATTATAATATTTCATATTATTTAATTATTTATTAATATTTATAAAAATATAATTATTTTAAATTCTCTAAATTAATAAGTAGGGCACAGTCTTTATTTGAAATATGACATTTTGGTGCATGATTTACCTGAATTTTGTTTTGAGTTGATTTTGATTGCAAGAAAGTCCTCAAATACCAAAAAAAATTTTGTTGATGTTTTTATGGGCGCGAAAAATAAAACTTAAAAATAAGGGTATATTAAAACATGATTATCTCTTGGAGAATAGTATCTTAAAATCTGACAAAAATTGAGAAGACTCTAGGCAACCCCAAAAATGTAAAAAAAAAACTTTAAAACTCTGCATAAAATAATTTTTTTAAACCTATTTTTCTCGCGCGCGTTACCTAGATTTAAATCGATCGATTCCACATTCAGTACACTTCATGGGGGTCCCAATGGACTACTTTTAGGCATGGTATTGTTTGCGATTTCTGAAATTGGTTATTTTTGACCCACCCTAGTATATAAGCTAGGGAAAAAATTATAAAAATATCTTAATATGTAAGAAAAATACTATGAAGGCTCAATTGATAATGAGACCAAGAGTTTTCAAAAATTTAAATTAATTTCAAAGTTATGTATATTTTCCAAAAACATCGAAATTTCACTATTTTAGAAATATCCCTTTATAAAATTAATATTTGGCTTTAAGTTGGGCTTATTAGTGTCAGCATTTCATCAGTTTCTATTTCTATTTTTAGAAGCCAATATCTATTATTTTCCAAAATAATTAGGACATATTTACTAACTTTTCCTTTCTGATACTGATAGGGTAATTTTTCATTGTTTAAAAATACGCGAAGAAAATATCAAAAAGTTGAAAATTGACAAAATGGCGATTTATTATCTGACAACCAAAAAAAATATCAAAAAATATTCGAGATATGAATAAAAATAGAGAACCCAAATTGTTTCTTTCCACGACATTTATCTCAATTCTAATCACCATGATTCTCGAATTTGAGGAATTTCCAGATATTTCTCCCAAGACACCCAATACTTCTAAAACGATTCCAAGCAATGAAATTCTCTGCTACAAAGGACGAGGAAGTTCGACTTTTCTCCAATCTCTTCTGTCTATCGTTCATGTTTGTCTCAATATTGTCTCACCTTTTTGCTTTTTCCGAGCCGGGCTTAGAGCATGGAGCGCGCGATTTCGATGATTCACGTGTTCCGTGAGAGCGGATACTTTGTTCGGAAGTCTACAAAGTGGATTAGAGCGGACATAACTTCGGAATGCCCCTGGGGCAGGGTAAGGGGTTATAATATCGAGCGCCAGAAAGGCGGAAACTGCGCTGGGTACCAAACAAGTCGATGTATACCTTCCTATACGAGTCGGTACTTTCAATCTTCTTTCGCTCCTTTGCAAACTGCACGAGGTGTGAGATATGCAGGTGCGGAATACGAAATGTTCGCAGCGGGCTGTGCTAGTCTTATACATACTTCACTCACCTCATACGTGTCCGAGTCAAAATAACTTTTCCCAGACTCTCCTTTTCCAAATTCTTCACAACTTTACACTATTTCTCATCTTCCTTATACTTGCGTGCATACAATACGTTTTTTTGTGCGAAACCCGTATCTTTCTGTATCACGTCGCACAGTGGGGAAAAAATACGTCTATGGACAATTTGATTTTCAGCAGACAATTTTTATCCGATTTGAACTCGTTTTTTAATAAACACTGATCAAATTCCGCATAAATTTTACGAAGCAGATTTTAAAAACTGCATTTTTTATATAATAACAAGCGTTTCATTTTTTTACTTTTGAAGCGTTCCGTTTTTTTTAGAAATACTTGAATTTATCCCAAGAATATTAAGAAAGAATATAAATAACCTATTGTCTAGTATTACAGACTTTTACGTACACCTAACCCATTTCTAGCTCGTTCGGATTACGGAAATTTCTGTAATACTAGCCCGAGCACTATACTTGACTGGTTAATCTTACGGACAATTTCGTAATAGGGGAGAAGCGGGTAATGCGGAGCAGAAGCTTTTACAAAACCTGCGTATTATACACGAGTGAGGTTAGGTTCAGTA
>CAKNWW010181252.1:0-19926 GCA_932074435.1 Andricus kollari
AGGAAAAAACTGCTTAATTCAAGGTACAACAGAAAGTGCATCAACATGGTGCAGATTTGTAAAAAATTGCGTAGCGTTTTGCTATTGCGTTGTTTGCCCATTTTCCTGATCCAGAGCGCCGGCGTCTATCCATCATCGTAAAAAGGCATCGCGACGCGTGGGCTAGTGAGCGATGCCGACGCTTCGCGTACGTTTATACATTCGTACGAGTGAAAGGATGGTTACTCCTATCTGGCATTGTATGCAAGCAAGCAGCAGAGCAAGAGCAAAGCCCGACAAAAAGAGAGAGGAGAATTTGTTGGAGAGACGGAAAGACGGAGAGAGGAGTGAAAGAGAGAGGCAGCGAAAAAAGTTCCTCGGGAAAGAGAAGGAGGGTAGACGACGGGCAGCCGAGGTTGGCGCGAGCGACAGGCCGCATGGCCTTGGCCGCCGCTGCGGGGTAATTCAGTCAAGGTTTCGGCCGATGAACTTCCTCCATGGAGGAAGGGGACTCGCAACTTGGTGGGGGAGTTTGGGGTCCAATCGTGGCTGCGCTCGGTTCGCCACGCCACGTCCCCATTGGTCCGACGGGCGATCGGCATTGTGCTGGGCCTGCTCAGTTGTCAGTGACCTCCAACATTGAAAATACGATGAACTCGCCTCTTCAGCGTCCCTCTCTCTCCTTCCCTCTCGACGCCTCCTTTTCTCTCTCAGTCTACTACATACTAGGTAGCCAGGGCGTAGACATTGTAGACGGGCAGGCAGAGGCTCTCAGCACTAAACTCCCCTCCACTGCACTTGGTTGCGAGTAAGGGCTGCACCACGACTCCAGGTAACCGACACTCGGCAGCGCCAAACTCGAGTCAGACCAACGCGAACCTCCCTCGAGCGAAGACTCACTTTCACTCTCGTCTGCTCATCCTCCTTGTCACAATTCGTGCCTTTTATATGCATTAGAGCCTTAGTGGAAATTATCCATTTTCGCAAGTCGCGATAGTTGGTGTTGCAAGACACCCACCTACAAGTGCTACAGGACCAAAACGGATATTTGTTTGTGCTTGAGATACTAACAAAGTGAAGTGTATCACAGTGACGTGCAGGTGACGGCAAATGCGGTAGACAAATGTCAACCCACGTGTCGACAGAGTGCAGTGCAGTTTGTGAATAACCTTAGGGCTAACTTTGATCTTGTTCAAGTGTGGATACAAATATTCACAATGATCTTGGCTCCAGACAGTAGCATGCAGGGGATACCACCTGCCCCGTTGTCACCTATTTCTTCCATTTCCTCACACTGCTCAAGAGCATCGAGCGTGTCCAGAATGTCCTGCATGTCTAGCATGTCCAACATGTCCAACATGTCGAATATGTCCAACATGTCCCCAATGTCGAGCCCTTACAGAGTCGCTCAAGTCCCACATCTCAGCCCCAACATGCCCACTATGGACTCAACTGTCTCCTCTGCGAGACCGGAACCAGAACTCAATATAGGTAGCAATCTTATACGTATACAATGATACATCATGTGTAAACTGTATGATTTATTAAAGATTCAGAAGAAGAAAAAATATTAATTTTCAGATTTCTCTATACAATGTACAAGAAATTAATTTAATGCAGACAACGACTTGTATGCAAAAAGACTCTAGTCGTCTTTATATTTATATTCCAATTATAAAAATGTGGATCAATAGGCGAAAATTAAACTTGATATTCTCAACGTTCAAATGTACGAAAAGTTTTTTTCCTTATTTTATTTTACGCAGAAATGTTACTCCAACTACAAATAATAATAGTTTTAGAAAGCAATCAATAAAAATTTCAATTAATTTTAACGTTTAAAACGTCAGCAGATTTTTTCTTAAATTCTTTTCGTAGACTCTATTGGAGAGTCTTAATTAGAACGATATACCGCTTCAACTCTAAACTGTGTACCTTTTCTTTTCTATTAATTGTCCAAAAGTAAAAAATTAGTTAAACTGTTTTCAATTGACTAAACTTGTCATTCGTCTCGACTATTCTTTTCATTTTTCACCCCCGTCTTATATCCAACAATTGAGACTTTTTAACGATGATTAGGATTGACACTTTTTCGAGTAAAACGAGACATTTAATCGGTGCGCTCGAGCAAGCGCAGAGTGAAAGCAGAAAGTTGCAACAGCGATGCTGTAACATAGGAGAAAGTGTTTTCTTTCACTTCCACCCGCTCTTGCCTCTTTCTCTCTCACTCTGCGTGCTCCACGACGCGTGGAATCACGTTTCTAGTCTCATCTTGAACTCATCCTTGACTAAATGTTGTGCTTCTTTTTCTTTTGCAGAATTCGACGGGACCACGGTACTCTGCCGGGTTTGCGGCGACAAGGCTTCAGGTTTTCATTATGGAGTCCATTCCTGTGAAGGATGCAAGGTAAGAAACTATGAACAATAATATATAAAAAGGAAACTCGCTTTTGCGAGTCGGCACGGGCTATCGTCTTTCGAAAGTTATTTACACCGGTGAAAGCATCGAATAACATCAGTCTGTTCATTAACAATTTTATCTCAAGGAAATAAATGACATCGATTCACGATAGCCCGAGCTGTATTTTGCGGTATCAAAACTCGCCTTGTGCCTGGCACTTTTTTTAAATTAAATTTCTGCTCAATCTAGACGTCTAGAGTTTATATTTTTATGAGAATTATTGTGAAAGACTTACTCCAGTCTAGAAGTCTAGAAGAAAGAAGTAATTTAATCTCATCTGACGACGATAATTTTGAATGAACGCGGATTAAAAGTTTTAATGACCGCAAGGACGAAAATATCTGATTAAAATTAAAAAAAAAGAGTGCCAGTACCACGCGAGGTGTTTGAGAGGTGGCCAGGAAGTGAATGGTGCGTGAGTGTGAGTCAGTCAAGGTTATGTAAAAGCTATCGACCGCCTAGCATATTGACCTTGGACACGCGCAACACCTCGAAGAAGTCAAGGGCCTTGAATTTTCGTTCTTCTCATCACGGTTCGACAAAAATCTTTTTACTTCAAGGATCTCGTTCCATGTTGTGCCGGGGAGCCTCGGCGGGAATTTTAACCTCGCGATCGGCATTGAATACATTTTTTAGGAGATGGGATGGATAATAGCGAAGATTATATTTCGAATCTCGACAATATTGAAATGCGAAACCGAATGGTCCTTCCTTTAGAGTCCGACGAGTCCAATTGAATATCTTGGCCACTATGGTCTACGGGGGAAACTATTTTCTATCGGAAATCCCGTGAATTTTCCTTTTCTTTCATAGAAACGCGTGAGAAACGAACAGGCAAATGGTCCACTTATTTCCTGAATTCTAAAGCGTTAAATAAATTAAAGCGAAAGTGCAATTTCTTTAGTCTACGCCACTGCTTTCCGGCCTTTGGAGTTTCTTCACATTAGGTTTTAGGATCTGGTTTGCATTTTTTTAAAAGCTCAAGAATTCTAAAATGAACGGAAATTTCGAGGCGAACCTGATATTTATTGTGGGAATAAGAAACTTGAAATGCCAAATTTGCAATTACGAGATTCGAAGGCCGACGAGTCAACGTCCTCGTGGTCTTTGAACTACGGAGGAAAGGATTGAGTGGAAGTGGTAGCATACCTTCTCCCTACTTATATCCCCTCCATATTTGCCAACTCCACCTGGTGTCGCGAATCGTCAATCTCGGTCTAGCAGATCCAAGTCGGCTTTCTTGCCGAACGCTTGTTGGCTGAGGAGAAAAAATTATGTTTTTCCCTTGAAAACAAACATTCAATTTGAAATTTAGTATTCCATTTCAAATTTCTAGAATTTTCTCGTAAAAAAAGTTTATTTTAAATTTTGATTTGCTTAAATTGGCACTAATTGACTTGACTTTAGTTCAATTGACTATAAATACAACATTGACAAATAATACAAGGGAATTCACATCAAAATTTAAGATAATGTAAGCGAGTCTGAGCTAAATCAAATAAAATCAAGTTAAGTGATTTGATGGTTTTAATTGAAATCAACTAAATTCAAGAAAATGTATCAAACTCTAGCAGATTCAAGAATTCCCAGTGTGTTTACATTTTTAAATTGTACATTCAAAAGTAAATGATTTTACATTTCAATACTTAACTCAAAACTTCCAGAACATTCGGGGGGGGCGCCTCTAAATCTCAGACTGTCTACTTTTTTAAAGAATATGTAAATACGAGATTGAAAGAGGAATACAAGGGAATTCACATCTAAATTTAAGATGATGTAAGCGAGTCTAAGCTAAATCAAATAAAATCAAGTGAAATTAAGTCATGTGATGATTTTAATTCCAATCAATCAATTTCTTAAATTTTTTAATTGGACATTAATTCAAGCTTTTAATCTGGAATATTTAAAAGACTTTGAGGCTTAAAAATGAAAGAATGTGTAAATACGACATTGAAACAGGAATACAAGGGAATTTTTAGTGGCCACTCTCGCGGTGAATTTCCAGGCTTTTGAATGGGCAAGTAAATATTTGGAGGAGTTTCCCATGGCCGTCAAGGCCAATATGGGTACATTCTAGATCTAGATAATCTAGATGCACGGTCCAAATATGTGCTGCTGTCGATCATGAGAGTTTGCGAATCGTCCGAGTAAAGTAGTGCCAGTAACATATATTGTAGTATAAAATATAGTACAAAAACCGTAGTGCGACCGAGCGACCTAGTCTTAAAGATACCCAACTCTTCCGCGTTCTATTCCCTTTCCACAGGCTCCTCTTTCAGCGGCAGAGACGCTCTACTGCTGGCGGCTAGGTCACTCCAAACTTGACGTTAAAACATCTCTTGCGGCACCGCGATTGTGAGTTAACTGACCCAGTCAACTGGCCCTGAGGACCCGGCCCATTAGTTTTTCCACGAATTTCATGGGAAGTCTTACGTGACGGAAAACCGTCCGGTCCAGATGGCCTCCCGAGAATGTAGGGCGATTTATTTTTTTTTCAAGGTGCCTATAACTTGAAAAGGGACACCCCACATTCCTATACCGAGTATTGTATACCTGCGCTAAAAGGGACTCTCCAATAGTTTCCAATGCTTTCCCTTCTGCGGACTAGGAGAATGATTTCGTGGGTTCTTCTTTTCAACCTGTCGCTAACAATCTGCCTCACGACACTGCGGGAATGCAATAGCTTTTCTTCTAATTTCTAGTGTCATTTCCTACCGAGTACGTCCCTCCCAACCAGTCAAGTCAGTTCTGTACAATGAGACAAACTACCCGAAAAGAATAAAAGGCGTGAAAGGCCAGACCCCAACGATTATCGAACGTGGTTGCGGAAACGAAAGTCAACCTCGGGAAAAACTGCTCTGCATTTGAAAAAAGTCGATGATGCAGAAAGTAAAATTGAGCTAAAAGTCTACATTTATTGGAGTCTTAAAAATCGGCCAAAATTCCTTAAATCATTATCAAAAATTGAGAATATATCGAGCAACTCTAATTAAAATCTAGCAATTAAAATTCAATTCTGGACAATTTTGTTCTTCTCAATTTAAATAGGCTGCAACTAAATTTGCAGTATACATGTAGAATAAATATTTGACTCGGTATAATTTCTCTCACTCCCTGAAAAGAAGAGAGAAATGTATCAATATTTGTGCAACATTTACAAGAAGTTGAATGAAAATCTGCACTCTCCTACCATTTCTACAATTGTAGTAATATTGGTTTCACCATCTTTATTCGTGGCTAATGTTCCGAGGCGATTTATACAATTATATCAGATTAATATGGAATTTTTTAAACAGTGTTTTCCGAGTATTGGAATTAAATAGTTAGTTTCCAGGAAAATGTTTCTAGTGCGACATGTACAGGTAAACGCAGTCTCCTTCTCAAAGGGTGGAATGGGTGCGTGGGGTGCATTAAACCCCCGGTCGTCGACCTCTGGGCTAGTTACGTCATGCTTCTTCCCCCACCCAGCCATCACTTTTGATGTCGTAACGAGTCGTGATCTCATTTTCATTTGATTACGCGGGTATTTTGGTACTCACTGGGGTTACTGACCCCCGTGGATCTACTTTAAAATCGGGTCAGCAGCTTATTATTGTGGTAGGTGTACCACCCAGCCATATCTGTGGAACTCTCTAGACTCTAGATAACGCTGTTGTCTCGAGGCGAAACCAACACTCTTTCTATTGCACACCAACTATTTAAATCCTTGTCTGGGGATTAGATTCGATCATAGGTTTATGTCATTTATGAATTCAACTGGAATACAAATTCTGCCAAATCTGCTTCAGCCTAAACAAAACCGTTTTCTTTCATCAATTAATCATGCCAGATTTTTCTTTCATCAACACAGCATGTCAGATTTGACCCAAATCATTTCGGGCTTTTAGGGTCTAATTCTACGACTCGTAGGGGAATCTAATTTTTTATGGGGATTTAGAATTTTGACCTCTATTCTTTTTTGTACATCTTGCCGGCAAAAAGTGCAAAAGTGTAAACATAGATAATATATCAAATCCCGAACGACCAGCGAATTCTTGGGGTCGGAACACACGGTTAATGCCCTCGAGCGGTGCAGTGCTTTCGCGGTTTGGTATTGCGCGTGCGCAAGAGTTACGTGCGTCACCGTTACTCCGTTTCGTACCTTCCCCTCCCCCGCAAAACGTTCACCTTCCCCTACCCACCACTCCACTTGCAATCGCACGCGGCGCTCCGGTCGTTGGCCTCGCGGCCGCGTCGTATCCCACACTCTGTGCAATCTCTAGCCGTCATGACCGATGTTGTCGCTGCTATTGCTACCGATGCATCTCTGGCAGAGCGCTTCGCGGGAAATAAAAGGAACTCGCCCCTGGGACGCGCCGGATTCGCTTCCGTATTTATTTATACCCGCTCCAGTCGCGCGAGACTAATCCCTATGCACTTTTTCAAATATGACGATAGTCGACGAAATAATTCGGGTCAGTAACACTAAGAATGTAAACAGAAAATGCATAATAAAACAACGGGTGAAACGGAAATTTTCCTTAAGCAGAGATAAGAGGAAAAGTTTGTTTCTCAACTTTTTCATTTCTGATTGTAATTCGTTTCTGCCTAGCTGAAGACAAGATTCTAAAACTTGCTATGTTGTGTATACATGGTTCCATAAGGCTGAAAGGGGTGTGAAGGAGGTCATAGAACTATTAAATGGACGCAATGGCCGAGGGGTTAAAATTGGCATAACCGAATAGAGGAAAAGCGTCATGGCAACCCCCCAGTTGGTCTGTTTGTGGTGGGGTGGGGGCGCGTGCGCGAGAAACTCGAGTTAGCGCAAAGGTGTTTGCCCCCTGACCCGTTTGGGGAATGCACTGTTGAAAAGATCGATGTACCACCCCCAAATTCACCCACTGCCCCTCTTCCCAGCCAAGGGGTTCACTCGGGGTTGCTGCCCTCGTCCGGGCGAAATCCAGAGGTTTGCTCCAAATATCTCCGTGTATCCACTTTTTTTTTCTTTATCGCTATACACTTCATGTCAAAGTATCTGATTATGCTCTGGCTTGGGTGTGAAAATAGTATCTACTTGCAGTGACATCTCGAGTTTAATTTTACTTGATCTTGCACAACCTTAAAGTACTAGATTTGGAAATGGCCGAGTTGATACTACTCTATTGCACTGTTATTATAAAATCGCAACTGCAGAAGCGTTCTGAATAAACTTTCTCTTACTTTAAACATTGGACGAGTCATTGGGAATAAGGTTGTGCGTGGTAAAAGAGTTTATAATTATTAGCCTCCTTATTATAGATTATTGACTGAAGATGCAAATGCACAAAGTCGTTGTATTTCATACAGACTAAAAATCAGAGAACAGTGCACTTGCATCCTTCCGCTGAACCTACTTCAAGTTGTATTCTTTTCTCTAGAATTCAGACAAGTGCTGGTCCCCACGAAATTATTTGCTTTTCCAATGCATGTTAATCCATAAAATATCATGCCGTTGTAAATATTTGGGGACCAGCAATATTACATTTTTAAAAAGGTGTTTTGTCTTTTCTTAGGCCTACTGCGTTCTATGCATAGCGTCGTCATGTGCAAGGTGCAACGGTACCTCCTTCTCGTGCACAAAGTTGAGGTAGGCGAGGTCGTGCACCTGACGTCACGAAACAGTGACTCGAATAGAGAGTCCTCTTGGTCGTTGCTCGCGTATATGCATATTTACCATGCGCCTGCGCCACCGACGATCACGACGTTCCACGAGTCGTTACATAATCCACGAGCGAGGTCGTTGACCGATAGAGGAGGGACTCCCGCTGACCCATCGCTAGCAGTCCTTCTTTGGACCTGGGCTTTTCCCGAACTTACTCGAAGCCCAGAAACCGGGACGATGACCGGAGATAGTTTATGCCGTGACCCCGACTCCAAATTGATAATATACCCTAAGAGAGGGAATCTAATTGAATTTAGTACCCAGTTAGTCCTTCCCTCGTCAGAAGGGTGTGTTGAAGGTCCTTTGTTCCCTTTATGTCAACCTGCTTGAGCCAAAGCACACCCCTCGTCCCAACTTGCTGATTCATCAAGAATATACGTAAAAAATACATGACCGAAAAAAGGGGCGCTCCTTCCCGGTTCATAGTTATTCGTAGGCGGAGGGGTTGGCAACTAGGAGGGTAGGACGATGAAACTAGGAAGAGAGGGGTGACGATGGGGGGAAAGGAACCCGTTACTAGAGCGCTCAGCGCGCGCTAATGGTAGCACGGCTGCGCGAGCGAGATAGATTTATCAGGGATTGTATGAGATAAAGTGAGTGAGAGAAGCAGCGTCGAGCGCAAGAGACTCTCACTTTCACGCGGTGAACTGCGGGTGAACGTCCGGGAATTGGGTCAGAGGGCCCCCACCTCGCGCGAGCCAGAAGCAATGTGCCGAGGCTCTATGCTCTCTGTGCTAGAGAGAGCCAGTCCACAGCCAAACTCCGATACCAACGGTCGCGCCTCATCCGAAACTCAAGTGTTACCAAAAGTTTATTATTTATCAATTCTTGATGTAATATCTGATAAGTGTGATTAGGCCCAGACCAAATTCGTAGTTTATTGTGACAGTGACTAATTTATCTCAAAGCCTGATTGGCTCTAGAAGCTAGGATCCAAGTGTCCAAGTGATTTGAGATCGTGGTCCAGTGATAGCGTTTGTCGCGAAACAAAGACTGAATGTTAGAGTGTGTTAGTACGCCCAATTCAAAAATTGATTTGGGCAAATTCATGGGGTGTGTGTGCGAGAGTGACTTGGCCACCCCGCGATCGAGGAACGTTTGTTCCTCGGGGTCATCCTCAGACAGCGACGGTCAAACTGACGAGGGTTTTGTTGGTGATTCACAGGGCTTTTTCCGCCGGAGCATCCAACAAAAGATACAGTACAGGCCCTGCACCAAGAACCAGCAGTGCAGCATCCTTCGAATCAACAGAAATCGCTGCCAGTACTGCCGTCTGAAAAAGTGCATCGCAGTCGGCATGAGTCGAGATGGTATGTATCTTTTATTTATCTACTCTTATCATTTAATCCCGAGAACTTTATAAGATAAGCTCTTCCAATTTGGCCTTCAAGAACTTTATTTTTGAGCGCGATCCACGATCTGATAATCCGGGGATGACAAATAAAGGAATGCAAATTTTCGGTTCACCGGCCGTTTACGCAACTTTAGATTTGGTGCCTCGGGGTAATGTCGCAACGAGCGAAAGTTGGTTGCTCATTTGAGAAAGTAAAATTGACCTGTTTGCATTAGATATTAGAAAAACAAGATCCTTTACTCAAAACTAGTAATTGTTAATCATTGTCATCGTTAAAGCAACTTGCAAATCCCATGATTCAAGTTTGAAAATCTAGAGTCCTTGTATTCATGGATATTAAATTAATTTAATGTTTTTTTTTTAATATTGGTTTCAATCCCGTAAGTGATAAAGTTCGGTATACGGGTTGATCATAGAGCCCTTGTGATAGCCAACTTGCTTGGGGTCAATACTCGGTCGTTGCTCGCCTTGCAAGTGGTTCCGACGGTGGAAAGAGTACCGCTACGCGCCGCTACGTCCTGAGAGTGCCCTCTCTCCTTCTCTTTATCCTACCTCCCACCCCACCCTTTCCCCTCCACACACTCGCCTGGTGCTCGATTTCTTCGGTTCAGCGGCACGATAATGCCCCTTCCCAGACGCGAAGGGACATCGCGCCGTCGCGTGGCGCTACGCGCCTTGCGGAGACCTCGTGAACTATCAACTTCATAACTACACTCCCCTCTTTTTATCTAGGCTCCCCTCACACGAAACACCTGGCAGAGCGCATGCTCCTCCAGCGTCCCGCCAATCTACACAGCTACACTTTACTTACTTTATCAAAAGGTGCCCGGCACTACGGCGTTGATCATCTCCTTCTGTTCCGAAGCTCAGTATGTCTACTCTAGAAAAAATGCTCATATTGCTCATTGCGAAAAAGTCAACCTTGGATTAGAACTTGGTAGAATTTAGCATTTTGTATATTTTAGTAAATTCAGCTACTTTCGGCAATTAGCCAATTCGGCTAATTTTCACTTGGGCCAACTGGCGTATTTTGGTACTCTTAGGACTTTAGGGTCAACGGCAGGAAAGGCAAGATACCGAGGGGTTGCCCAAGGTCGGAGAGGGTTAGGCTACCCCTGGTGAAAAAGCTTGCCCCTGCGCACTTGCGAGGTAGTCGCGCTGTTCTCGTTCGTTGCTTCGTTCCACGTATAGCAAACTATATATCTATATAGTATATAGGTCGGCGGTACGCCTCGCGCGGCTATCGCTGAAACCAAGTTCAAGGCCAAAGGCTCGGCAAAGGCCACAATCGCGGCGGTAGTGGGGGCCGTTGATGACTGAATAAGTGGGGGGCTGTTGAACGCGACTCGCTGAACGTCACTCAGTCGGCGGTGATGCTGTCTCGCGTTTGCATGTGTTTTACCGCCGCGCTCGAGTCTTAAAACCCGAGACCAAGTGCCATTCTACGATCGCATTGGAGTGACTTGCCATCAATCATCAGTTATCAGTTACACTTGTGCGTGAACGTGGGATCATCCCCATATTTCTCGATGGAAAAGTAATCAGAGTGCGATCAACACACGAGTTTTACGTGGATTAAAAGAATTTTCTAAAAATTGTGCTCTTGCCCAACGTCATGGGAGACGAGCTACCAATCCTCAAGGGGATCCTTAACGGAGTCGTCAATTATCATAACGCACGTAGGTGTCCCCAACAACCCTTGACATTTTTTTTAGTTGCCACGTGTTTGGATTGTTATCAATTTTTAATTGAATTGTTGGCCAACTTGGATTAGTTTAAATATTCTGCAAATCTATGATCGGTGAACCATATCATGACTTTCTACTAAAGTCGCCTGGAGCCAGAACACTTTCGTCGCGAGAAAGTTGTGCTCGCTTTCCCTGTTGAGTGTGGTCTAAAAACTCTTGATCTCGACTCTGCGTGACATTGTGAATCCATCACTACATTCAAGAGTTCCTTTCCATGTCACGCGATCGATGGTCATCAAGTAAGGCCACTTTCCTACAAGTCAATTGTGCATGATTCACCGATCATTAATCAAATCAGAACCACTTCCTTGACGAATTATTTGCTGCTCAACTATAATGTGGATTTTTGTGTTTTTTTGTTACAGCGGTCCGATTCGGGCGCGTGCCTAAAAGAGAGAAGGCAAGGATCCTGGCTGCTATGCAGCAGAGCTCCCACAGCCGTTCTCAGGAGAAGGCAGTTGCTGCCGAATTGGAGGATGAACAACGTCTTCTACAAACAGTAGTTCGTGCCCATTTGGAAACATGCGACTTTACGAGGGACAAAGTTGCTCCAGTCCTCGCCAGAGCAAGAGAGACTCCAAACTACACCGCATGCCCACCAACCTTGGTTAGTGTTATTGGATGTTTAATGTGTTGTTACTGTGTTAAGCGAGTCATGCTAAAAGACTTTGTACTCGTTGACTCGACCTCAGCTCGTCGAACGCGGAAACTATGAGAACCAGATGTCCTCGGCGCGATCGAAGCAAGTATTTTATGCCGAAGGACATCTGGTGCTCTTCCGATATTGGGCGAGTGTTTAGTGTTTGTGTTGAGTTTATATTTATGTGGCATTTTTTTTTTGTTACAGGCATGTCCTCTGAATCCTAACCCTCAGCCTTTGACCGGCCAACAAGAACTTCTTCAGGACTTTTCCAAGAGGTTCTCCCCAGCGATACGAGGTGTAGTAGAGTTTGCAAAGAGAATTCCTGGTTTTGGTCTGTTGGCTCAAGACGACCAGGTCACTTTACTCAAGGCCGGTGTCTTTGAAGTTCTCCTGGTCAGACTGGCCTGCATGTTCGATGCTCAAACCAACAGCATGATCTGTCTGAATGGTCAAGTGCTCAAGCGGGAGTCCATTCACAACAGCAGTAATGCAAGATTCCTCATGGACTCTATGTTCGACTTTGCGGAGAGAGTGAATTCCCTCAGATTGTCGGACGCTGAGCTGGGTCTCTTCTGTTCAGTAGTAGTGATTGCAGCAGACAGACCAGGACTCAGAAACACCGAACTGGTTGAGCGCATGCACAACAAACTTCGCAACGCTCTTCAGACCGTACTGGCTCAAAACCATCCACAGCATCCAGACATTCTAAGGGAACTCCTCAAGAAAATCCCTGATCTCAGAACTCTAAACACGCTACATTCGGAGAAGCTTCTCGCTTTCAAGATGACTGAACAACAGCAGCAGCTTCAGGCTCAACAGCAACAGGCTCAACACGCTACCTCTATGCAGCAGCAACACTGGCCCATGGAAGAAGAACCAATAATCTCCTGGGGGTCCAGTTGCGATGTGGCATTGGACGAAGCAGTCAAGAGTCCTCTTGGAAGTGTTTCGAGTACGGAAAGCATGTGCAGTGGGGAAGTAGCAGCTTTGACGGAATACCATCATATGGCTGCCTCCAGCGGGCATCACGCGTCAAGTGCACCCCTCCTCGCTGCCACCCTTGCTGGTGGTTTGTGTCCTCACCGCAGACGAGCAAATTCGGGTAGCACGAGTTCTGGTGACGACGATCTCCATCGCGCATCCCTCGCCAAGACACCTCAACCACCACAGTGTCCGCGATTCCGAAAACTGGATTCCCCCAGTGATAGTGGAATTGAATCGGGAACCGAGAAAGCAGACAAGCCAGCCAGCAGCAGTGCAAGCAGTGCACCAACCTCTGTTTGTTCGAGTCCGAGATCCGAAGACAAGGAAGTCGAAGATATGCCCGTCTTGAAACGAGTCCTCCAGGCACCACCTCTATATGATACCAACTCGCTGATGGATGAGGCCTACAAGCCTCACAAAAAGTTCCGAGCCCTCAGGCAGAAAGATAGCGCGGAAGCCGAACCAGCCGTCGTCCAGCACACTCAGTCCCAGCTTCATCTTCATCTGACCTCAGCATCAACGCGAAGTCCATCTTCTCAAATGCATTCTCACTGTCCGCAAACGGCGAGTTTGCTGAGCAGCACTCATTCCACCTTGGCCAAAAGTCTCATGGAAGGCCCAAGAATGACTGCTGAACAGATGAAGCGAACAGACATCATTCACAACTACATCATGCGAGGTGATGCCAGCCCAAGATCACCTACGACATCACCATCACCAGCGGAGCAGTGCGCTTCGACGACGACCATCACGCGTAGTCCGCATGGATCTCAAGGACTCCTGCAGTGTGCAACCTCTGGTTACTCCACATCGAGGTGGCCCGCTACTTCTGTCATCACGACGACGACGGGTGCTCGGCAGCAACACCATCAGCACCATCATCAGCATACGTCAGACTACCTAGTTGTTGGGAACTCGTCTCCAAGGTACCTTTCCGCCGTGGCGACGAGTAGTACGAGCACGAGTCCAAGGCCTACCTCCAGTACAGCAGCAACGCTAGTCCTCTCTGGATGTCCGAGCAACATGATGGAACTCCAGGTCGACATTGCCGACAGTCAGCAGCCTTTGAACCTTTCAAAGAAATCTCCATCTCCATCTCCTAGGCCTCTGGTTGGAACCTGTAAGGCCCTTTCCCTCGAGGCGTAGTGCTTTTTATGAGTGGTGAGATCTCGCGACTTGAACCCACCTTATGTAGCGAGTGCGTCGACCCATTGTCAATATTCCTCCGGGACGTCGCCCGCGACTCCAAAAAAGTGCCAGGACGCTCCGAGCGCGTGACAAACCAAATAATTTATTGTCTAAAAGTATCGGGAGCAGAAGGGGGTGGGAAGCCAGAGGAGTGTTAAACAAGTTATCTCTTTCATCTGTGACAAAAAATTGAGATTCCAAGTGCGAGTGCCACTGATACGAACGCTTTTTTTGAAAGTGCCGACTAGAGTCAGTGCAGCGCGAAATAAAATAAACCTCCTCGGTCTCCAACTGCCTTGACTACTTGCTAGCCTACCTACTTTTGTCATAGGTAAAGTTTGAGGATAGCTTGCAGCACTCGTAACGTAAAAAAATTAGAGTAAACGTTGCAGAAATTAATAATCTATTACATGTGATAATCATGAAATCGCGCATTCTGTACAGTCTCCACCTCATTCATCAATCATCTACTCTACTATAATTATTGAATATTATAAAGTAATTAATATTATTGTATATTCTAAGGCATAGCAATCGTAAAGTTTTGTCTTGCGTGTAAGTATGAATCCCTGTATCTGTATATTTGTGTGAGTATTCCTGCTGTGCAAATGAGTCTGGGCAATCGAAAACACTCGAAGAGTAGAGAATAAGCCAGAAGCTATTAAAGATTTAAGAGTTTTGTTATGAGACTGACCGGTCCGCCGCGGCCTCCAGTTTGCAATTACCGTACCTTTATACCACGTGTCGTGTCTATACCGAGGAACAGATTAAAAACAAAAGTAATTATCACCTAAAGAAACGTCGTGTTTAGCGGATTAGAACTCGTAGATTTAAAGAAAAATACACACAATATTATGTGTCGTGTGTGCATGCGTGTGCCGAGAATGAGAGTCATTGAGAGAAAGTTACTACGCGAGGGATGAAGTCGAAAAACGCTGTAAATAGTAGTCTCTAAGGCTAGGTCTTAACTAGGCGCGAGTGGCGAAAGTTTCGAAGAAAGCGAGAAATCGCGGCGGGCCGCCGCCAATGTGTTGTTGAGACGCCCGCCCCGCCCCCGTTTCCATTTATCCAAGCACCCCCATATTTGAAACGCATGTTGCAAAAAGCCATCCCAAAACACATTTTCCGTGCACTCCTGCGCTTGCTCTTCTACGTATTTATTGTATTCGGAGTCATTCCTGATTCGTCATCGTCGCATGTGAAACCCTTTGCAGATTGTTTCCTCTCGTGGTTGTGCAGTGTGCACTCCCTGTAGTCATTGTCCACAACAAATCCAAAAAACCAATCCACTTTTCTCTTCCTACGACCAATTACGGATCCGCCCGGACGTCTTGAATATTCCTGAGTAACCCAACCCGCAGAAATCTAGCGTTGATATTCGTATACTGTTATGCATAAACTACACATAATGATTATTATAGTAAACGATACATAAAGTATGATATATTTCTCTATCCATTAAGAAAGGAAAATACAAACAGTCGTTGTTCCGGTGAAGTTGGGCAGAAAAGATGTATACACCTACACTCAAATTGACATATACACAATCATACACCACAGTCATTCACATCAGCCAGGAAATGTAAAAAAACTGTACAAGAAAATACAAAACAGCCCCGCATATTGCCCAGTGAGCACGTCATTTTGTACGCTTGGGAGTTGTGAGGTCGTCTGAATAAACATTGTCTGGTGAATTATAAATCAAAATCTTCTTATTTCTAGTTTTAAGAAAATCCTCATTCCTCTCCTTGACCACCTAGATTTAAATTAAGTAGAATACTTCAGTCTCATTTAATTTCCAGAAAACTTTGAATTAAACTTTTTACATTTTCTTAATCGAGATTTTATTCAACATAAAACTAAAGTCAGTAGCTAAAATAATTTGCAATGCGAAATTCTTGACCACCTTGAACTTGAACTGACGTTAGCGAGAGTTGACATTCACAATGTCACGTCATAAGTCTAGGGTGCGATAAGACTATCGCGTTATCGGAAAGAATCCACTTGGGAATCTTTAACCTTGGCTACGTAGTTTATTTGTGATCGTTCTCGAGCGACTCTATTAAGTTTGCCTAATTGAAATTAAAATCTAAACGATCAGTAACTCTATATACAACTGGAAACTTACCAATCGGTAGCATAAAGTTGAATTTATTACTTGTTTTCAGAAATACATGATGTTGTAAAAATTGCATTATTTAACATCCTACAGGGTTTTCAGGCTACTTTAGGTTACATTTTATGGTCCTATAGCCAGAGGGGAAAAATTCTCAATTTTACTTAATTTATTACGTTTCGTTAGATATTGGAGATTTCAACTTGTTTCTTCATCTCTTGGCAATTTGCAACTCGTAGCATCGTTGGACAAAGAGGTTAAATGAAAGTGGGCTTTTTTTCAAACTGATTTTCTTACTTTAAAACAAGAACGGATTTCTTTAATTGAATTCCAAAACTTATATGCATCTTAGATTTTTTTACCTTCAGTCTCAACAGTTAAGGTCAAGGACCAAGGTACAATAAGTAAAGCCGATTTGAGACAAAGAAATTTGAATAAGTGAATAAATAAATTGAATTTTTAATTGCAAATATGCAAATCCTCGAGTTAATCTCTAGAATTTATACTCAATTGATTCACGGATCAATAAACGGATATACCTTGCAGTCTTGCACTCCATGAAAAGATTTACACTTTTTATATTCTGCAGACTGAAAGACCAGGCAGGCCTGGAAATGTCATGGAATTTTTTTAGTTGCACCTATTTCAAAGTTTTAATAATGATTTGAGTACTTTACGACGAATTTTAAGTTTGTTAGTTGATGCGAATTTATTTTTTATTAATAAGAATAACATAATATTTTTTTGTTAATAATTGTACAAGAACGGGTACAACTGGATAAACGATTTTTTTTAAACTCACATATGTTATGTATTTTTTAATGCTGAACACGAATCTGGCAGAAAAAAATGTCGCTCTTTTACCGAAAATTTCGGTTTTCTTCGATTTGTTTAAAACTTATTTATTTTATGTATATTTAAAATAATTAACTTAAATGAAGCAGAATGGGGCCCCCCCCCCCACCCCCGATCCCAAAGATTATACACCCTGTACAAAAAAATACACCCACTGACCAAGGTCGCTGATCAATCTCTCTAGCAAGAACCCCAAGCCAAGAGCTTTACAAACTCATTATGTAAAGCTCTCCACTCGGACCCATTAGAATCCAAGGTCTTTCATCATGTATTTCTTATTAACTATTTTTCGCCACACTTCTCTGTCCTGGTATACCTCTTTAGCTTCCTTTACACGTCTACGGATTTTCGCTTGCAAGCTCTTGTGGTTATATGGTTCCTTATATCTTTTTTCACATATTCTAACCATTCTTTCCTCGGTCTGCCTCTGAGTACGCTGTCATTTACTTTACCTTGATATCAGTGGTTCATCTTTCATTACATACCCAAAACATCTCAAAGAAATTCTTTCACATATGTCAACCAGTGTCTCCTCTACACCACATTCTTTAAGGATTCTCTTATTACTGACTTTTCCCAATAGCGTTTTACCGCACACATTGCGGAGGTATTGCATGCCAAACGCGTTAATTTTACTCTTATCCTTTTCTTGGTATGTACAGGTCTCGCTCCTCGCTACGATAACTTTCTTACCCTCGTTTATTCGCCTCTCCATCTCATCGTGTAGGGTTTTTAAGGCTAATATTCTTCATGCTAGTATTCATTCTGCTCAACATTCTTTGCAAGTCTTCGATAACTTTGCCATAACAACTTTATCATCTGCAAACGCTAACCCACGCACCTTCACTGCCCCGATATCCACACCTTCTTCGTTGAGAAGTGCCATTCTTAGACACTTATCCGTGGATATAATAAACAGCCAAGAGGAGATAACGCATCCTTGTCTAACACCTTGCCTAATATCGAACCATTCTCTCAGTTGCCCATTTACTCTCACATCGCTTTGCTACCAGCATATATTGATTGTATTGCTTTTAGGAGCCACCCATTGACTCCATACTCTTTCAGGACTTCCCAAAGCTTACATCTATCCACCTTATCAAACGCTTTTTATAGATCAACAAGCTGATCCACACATGATCTTCCTGGCATAAATCCACATTGGACTTACCAGATCTTTTTTTCTATTATTTTCATTACCCTGTTGATAAGTATTTTTAGATATATTTTGTTTACGATATACTTATAGCAAACTGATGCCACTGCAATTATTGCAGCTGCTTTTATCTCCATTTTATTTGTATATTGGGACAATGATCGCCTTTTTCCTGTCATCTGGAACTTCCCCCATCTTGATACATAAAATTATCAAATCGCACAGCCTATGAAGTATATATTCGCCATCGTATTTAAGCATTTCAGAGTGAACCCCATCTATACCAGCAGCCTTACCATTCTTTAAGTTCTTAATGATATCCCTAACGTCAAAGAGACTAATTCTTTCAACCGTGTTTTCCGACGTATCGTCTTCTATACCACAGTTGTGCTACACCTCTCAATAATTTCATGTAAATAGTCCCTATAACCGCCTTTTACTTCGTCCGCATCATATACTATTTCATCCTTGCTATTACTAATTCCAACTAACTGTGTACTACTAATTCCTTTCTTGTTTTCCTTGTGCACTTGCGAATAAAATAATTTCATATTACCTTCGAAAGCGTTTTCCATTTTCTTCTCTTATTCCGCTTTGATTTTATCCTTGCTTTCTTTAACTAGTATTTTTATTTTTCTGTTCTTATTGTCCCTACACTGAAAAAAAGTTTTTAGGTGTATCACCTAGAATTCTTGCTATCCCAGCTAGAAAGTATCTCTGGATTTCGTCTTCCTAAATACTTAGCTGTATTGAACAGATTTTCTTGCAGCAAAGTATAGGTACAGTACCTAGAAAATTAAGCTGTCACGAGCAAACCAATTATAGGAGATACGATGTTTAAGCATGACTGCTAGAATGTTTAGCAAATGGTGATAGATTTATCTCTCAAATTTTCTGTCTGCAGGAGATAGACGGTTTTTATATCTTAGCTATCTAGTTTGCAGCCCTACCTAGACTTTATTGGAAATTCAGCTATATCTCCCCAGCAATATATTTCTAGCTACAACAGCTATACCATTTTTTTCAGTGTATAATCATTTTCTAGTATAATTCTCTCGTCCTCGCTCAGGCCTGTAATGTTCAAATTTCTTAGATACGCTTGTTTCTTTTCGTTAAACCTTCCATCAATTTTGGAGAATTTGCAAGCAATCTTAAAATTTCTTTAATTTCTTTTAATTCGCTTGAAATTTACTGGGTTTACTGGAAGTCTTGAATATTCTTTTGAACTCTTGAATTCAGGTTTAGATCGAAATTTGTAGTGGTTTAACCACAAATAGTAAGTAGTAATTAATATTACTTTTTATGAGGAAATGCGGGGTACTGAATGTCAGAGGAAAGAAATACATTTTTTCCTTTTGAGAAAAGCCACCTACGTAGAATCGCATACAGTAGTCAGGTTTACGTAGTCGTAAATAGTTTGGGAAACTCGTGGCACCAGGTGGGCGTTGGTTGCCACGCAACCTTCTTCTAAAGGCAACAGATAGGTATATTGCCCTACGTGAACTTTTGGCTTCCCATAGTATAGAGGTATTATATTGCATTTTCGCATTAAAGCAGCTGACTCGGATGAGGACATGTGCAGCTTGATTGCATTAGCATCCTAGAGTTAAATAATTTACCTCTGACCCCATGGCTTTGAATGTAATTTACACTTTTCTGACCAACTATTATCTGCTTCAAATTACTAGAAATGGGTCACTGATTTCAATCAGTAAGGATTTTCACTGAAAATCAGTGAAATTTCACTGATTCAAATTTAGAG
>CAKNWW010181441.1:0-12271 GCA_932074435.1 Andricus kollari
TCCATATTTCTTGTACGTTAAAATATGTACCACGACAAGTCTTTAATTATCTATGAATTTTGAAATTATTATAATTTATGTCAAGACAAGATTTGCAAATAATTTCATCACTTTTACACTTTTCCTTTTCCGAGATCACGTTTATTATTCTAAGAAAAAATTTATTATTTACTCAAATTGCAGTGATACTGTTTGATTCAACAATCATTCGCACTTGTTAATAAGCAAAACAAAAAAATGAAAATTACAAAAAGAATTTTTTATTTAAATTTAAAATTCCCGCCAAGACATATGCGACTTTCACCGAACCACTTTACGCTAAAATGAGTATTTTTGGTTCAAATCGTAAAAGATATCATTGAAAATAAACAAATTAAATTGATGCAAAAACGATACATGTTGCAATAAAATGTTTAATAACAAAATAGTTTTTTTAATAGTACGCGCACTTTTTTAAATGATAAAAACAAGACAATGAAAATACGTCTGTTTCAATACCAATGCACACTATTATTTTTTTTGTTTAACTTGTTCTCGGGTGAACCCGGTTTTGCGTCATAGCCACGGATTAAGTCAAGTGACTGATGAGATGAGGATGTTATTAGGTAATTCAATACGATGTTTGAAATCATTTGCGATGATGTTGTAGGTATAGAATCAGGAGCAGGGTGTAGTTTGCAGATCGTATTTTACCGCTGTTATGCCTACACAGTGGCAGCGAGTGTTGGAGGTGACAACAGTCGCCTCTGGATGATTTCTTAGAGCTACATGTATCACTCCATAGGTTTTTAGTCGCTTGCTTCCTGATGGTCTCAAAAGTTGTTTACAATGCGACGGGTGTTTAATAAAACCGCCTTCTGAGCTGCTGCCAGTACCCTACTGACTCCTAAATGTTCAAAATGTTCAGTGCATATTGCGTGCACATTTCCTGCACCGGAAATCACAATAGGATGAGCAGATGCATGTTTCACATTCCTCCATATTGTCTTTACTTCATGCCTTAGCTGGCTATACTTGTGCATCTTGGTTGTATAGGCTGCCTGCCAATTTCGGTTAAGTGGATAAGCAATGTCGATGATGTAGACTCTTCCACTTTTTTTTTCTCGCATTACGATGTTCGGTCGATTGACTCGGATGTAATGATCCGTCTGGATAGTAACATCCCAATATAAGATGTAATCTTCGTTTTCTAAAACGGGCATTATAATGTATCTATAGAAAGACATCCATTCTGTTAAGAGTTCTTAGTGTAGGGCAAGTTGTTGATGTATAATGCCCGCCACATCATTATGCCTGAGTGCATATTCTCTTTGAGCCATTACGCGACAACCATCAATAATGTGCTCGATGGATTCGTTGGTATCTCCACATAATCGGCACAGGTCAACCACGTCTTGATGTAGCACGTTTTTGCGATAATTTCTGGTGCTAACAACCCTGTTTCTGGATACAGGACGCCCTTTCTCAGCCAAATATTGGATGCCTCATGTCCACTTCATGTTGATCTAACATTTTGGGGTGTTCGCCGTGGATAGCTTTCTGTCTCCATTGCGTTTCTAATTCCTATATGGTTTCTGCGCTGATATATTCAAGGCCTCCTCTGAGGTCAAATTCAAGGGCGCGTATTCAAGATCAGCTTTACAGATGGTATTGTGAAGTGTAACATCTCGCTTGCTGTTAAAACAGTCTCGCAACTGTACGAATTGTGACTCACACAGTTTCCTGACATCTACAATACCCCTACCCCCTCTATGTCCTGGTAGAACTACCCTTTCAATCGCCGAAATACTATGGTGCATTCGGTGCTGCGTCATTTCTACGCGGAAGATTCTGTTTAATCGTTCGAGGTCGGTGTTCGACCATTTGATGAACCCAAAGGAGTACGAGAGGACAGGGATGGCATAGGTTTTGATTGCCCTGATTTTGTTTGCCGCGTTAAGAGAACACTTCAGAACCAATCTGAGTCTTGTAATGAAGGCAGTCGTTAGACTTTTCTTAACTATAGTATGCTGAATACCCTTAGATTCAAGAATACCCAGGTATTTATATGACTCACCCTCTGCCATTCCCTCGATGTCATTCTGGAAATCGTTCGCCAGCTCTGCGGTCCCCAATTCTCCTCTGGTTAAATGCATTGTTCTGCATTCATTTAGTCCGAACTCCATGTAGATATCATTGGAAAACTGCTTGGTGACATCGATCACTTGCTGCAGTTTCTGGTCCAAACTAGCGTATAACTTCAGGTCATCTATGTATAGAAGATGGGTCACTTGATGACCATCCTCGCTATCATGTATTCGGAACCCATGAGACATGCTATTTAGTGTTTTTCTCAGTGGGTTCAACGCTAAACAGAACCATAATGCACTGAAGGAGTATCCTTAAAATATACCCGTCGTAATGCATATTGCTCTAGTTATCCTTGATTGTTCATGATCAAAATACTTGATTTTTGTACCCCAAAGCATCATCGCACGCTTGCTTGCAGTCAATGTATGCCATGTGCAACTTTCTTTGATGTTTACGAGCTTGTGCCATGGCAACATTGTCTATGGTGTCTAGGTCTTTACTGCCTCGCGAGGTTTTACAACATCCTTCTTGTTCTTCTGTAAGAATTTCATTGTCGTCGCAGTGAGAATATACCTTATATGCTATGATAACTGTAAAACATTTATATATTGTTGGAAGACAGGCTATCGGTCGAAAATCCGATGGATTTTGAGCATCTGGTTTTTTAGGCAACATACACGTAGTACCCTGGGGCATAAAGCCTAGAATCAGATCTGTTTGTTTGACGATCTTCTTCAAACACCGTGCCATATCCGGACCTGGAGCTTTCCAGTTACTTGTTCTTTTCAAAACCGTTGAAACATCTAAAGCTGTGATGTTATTTAGCTCCATTTCAGGGTTATTGCTAGCTCTTGCCTTCTCTAGTTGACACCACGCAGAGTTTAAATTGCTTCTCTTCGTTTTCCCCCAAATACCCGACTAATAATTAGTCATGTCTTCCAGTTGGTTCCCTTGGGCGTCTATACGAGGGCGTCTCGTAATCTCATCTAATATTGCTGGTGTTAATGTCTCGATGTACCGAGGGGGGATGATTTTAGTAACATCCATATCCAACCTGATCTTTCATGGTGGATCTTGTTCCCTTCCTGGAGCAAAGACTAGTTCTGCGGCCCCACGTTCTAACGGTTGCCACAGCTGCACAGTGTAAGAGTTTGCACCTCTAACGCAGTTTGTGTTGCGTTGAAATGCATAGGTAAAACCTTGCTATTCAGGTGTTCTATTAGTGCACGCAGATCATTTGTGATGTTCATCTTGGGCAGAGAACGCCTTTGTGTTGGTTCTTCATGTCTGAGCTCTAGTAAAGCATGGCCAAAATTCCTTTCAATGTGCTGTAGTTTTTCTGGGATTTCGCTGTTCAGATCATCGTTATTAATGTCCGGATGTGGTTGTAGTGGATCCGGTACTTGATGTTCATTATCCCTAGAACCTATGCCTTCAGCTCCAATCAGGTTCTCGTTGTCCACATCTTCCAAGGTAAGTTCATCAATAGGAAATTACTGTTCCGCTTTGATTTCGATCGCAGCTATTTTAACAGCCGAAAGCAATCTGTTTACAGATATTGAGCGTTTTTGATCTGCTAGATTCTGCCCATTTATTCTTGTGGCTAGATCTGGGTGCTTTAGTAAGAAGAGTCGATGATGTTCTCTTCTTACACTTTGCCCACTTTTCTTTGCCAAAAAATAAAAGCGCATTACATCTCTGTTCATATGGTATGTCCATTTTAATCGCCTTCTTGTTTGTTGAACCTCTGCTTCTGGCTCTGGTTGTATTAGGCCATCTACCTCTGGAGGATGTGGTGGTGCTGGATCATCACCAGGTTGAGGAAGAACATCAATTGCCGCTGCTTGTTCGCGTGACGCGGCTTCCCCTAACTGATGTTCATTGCCGCCGTTTTTCCACGCCAAATCAACGTGTCGTTGAATCTCCATTGCTCGATATTCTGAGATGTGCAGATTAGTCCTAATGTTCTGTGCCTTAGCGATAAGAACTCTTGGTGCGACTTTCTCTATTTGAAGATACTTTGCAGCAAATTTCGTTCTAAAATTGTATCCTTTTTCGCCTGGGGTTTCAAACTTCGCACTTTCATAATAGAGACGCACCTATTATTCATTTATTGTGGTATCCCACTTGATGCTCTTCCAAGGTATTTCTGTTGAGGTGGTTGGCTGCAAATAGCTAACGCTAGCCAAAGTATCCTCAGCAGGCACAGTTGATGTTTTACTGCTTACCGTATGTCGCAGATGTCGTTGCTGGCGAGCTGTTTGATTAGTGAGATCTGCCTGACCATCTCGCAGCTCACCATCACCACCGTCCCGCACGCTGTGGCTCCCAGCGGTGGTTCCAGGGGCGCCCCGCCGATTCCCGGGAAGCGATAAGCGTTTCAAAATTTTCGAAAGACTCTCCATTAAAATGCATCGGTTTTGGTGTTCCTCTTAGTTACTTTCCTCTTCATTCTCTGTCTTTATGGCATGGGAAACCCTGTCAGTAGCAATGCTACAGCGAACATAACCGCCTACTATCTATTACTGACTAATTATATGTGAGAAGTTGTACGCTCCGGAAGCTACGATCATGGTTCCTTAAAGCAACCAATCCCGATGCAACTGGAACGTGTACGTCATCCACTCCAGCTCCTTCTGTCCTAGAAGGTAAGCAAGAGCGGGAACTTTACGCGAGGCAACATCGTGCAACACTATTCCTTGGATTCAGGTCTCTATCCGCGGATGAACTTACGCGGTAGACGAGACAGTTGGAGATGAAGGTTTGACCTCCGGATACTTTTTTAGAGCTACCAATGTTTGTAAAATGTTATTAGGAACAGTGTTGACGGACCAGTTGAAGTGATTCCAGAGGAACAGACTTTTGCATCCGGTTCGCGATGGAATGAGCCTCACGCTGGCAAGCCGGAATCTTGGTGAGTAGGCTAAGAAATGAAGCTTTCATACCTCCAGGACCTTACACTCATCATTTCCCACAACGGCCTCGAGTTCCCCCTGGGCGTATGTCAAGACGGGCAATAGACCAACATCATAGAAGTGCCTAAGATGGTAATATAGCACTTTCAGAGCCGCATTGTGTCTCTCTACGTACCCGTCACGTGCATACTTTGAGCATCCACTGAGAACATGTCCAACTGTTTCTGGCTTTTGCTTGCACGTTCGGCAGTTGGGATCGCCTACAGATGCATTTATTATGCGCTCGCGGTAAACTAAGGCGTCTATAAGGCTGTCTTGACAGGCAAAAATAAATCCCTCAGTCTCCGATCTCAATCCAGCAGACTTAAAAAACATGTTGGACAAACCCATCGAGTGTAAACGTGACTCACTCGGGCCCATTAGTATCCAAGGTCTTTTGTTTCAGGCGTCATTCACTCCACTGACACTCTTCCTCATGCATTTCTCATAAAATATTTGTCGCCACAATTTCCTGTCTTGGCATACCTCTCGAGCTTCGTTCACGTCCATGGATTTCCTCATGTAAGCTCTTTTGTTTCTATGGCTTCTTATATCTCTTTAAATTATGGTCTATTCTAACCATTCTTTCCGCGGTCTGCCAACATATCCAAACCATCTCAGTGTTTTACCGCGAATCATGCACAGGAATTTCATGTTAATCGCGTTAATTTTACTCTTATCCTTTTCTTGACAGTCTGTATAAATATAGAGTTATGTATTGCCCTTTTAGCTTTTCTTGATATATTTTTGCGTCAAATAATGGGTCCTGCTCTACCGAAAAGCTTCTTACCCTCGTTTATACGCCTATCTAACTCTCCATCTACATGTCTTTCCGTCATTTGTGAATAGGCTACCAAGTTACGTACTTATCAATTTGTTCTATTCTATCATCGTTTAGGACAATGTTGCATATCATTTTCTCACCCTTTCCTTCAAACGCCATATTTTCTGTTTTATTTACGTTAATTTTGAGGCCCATGTTCTTCATGCTTGTATTTAGTTTGCTCAACATTCTTTGCAAGTCTTTGATTTACTCTGCAATAACAACCTTCCCGAGATCTACACCTTCTTCGTCGAAGAGAACCATTCATAACACTTGTCCATGAATATAATAAATAGCCATGAGGACATAACTCATCGTTGCCTAACACTTTGCATAATATCGAACCAGTCACTAAGTTTCCCATTTGCCCTTACATTCGCTTTGCTACCAGCATATATTATTTGTATTGCTTGTAGGAGCCATCCATTGACTCCATACTCATTCAGGACTTCCCAAAGTTTACTTCTATCCACCATGTCAAATGCTACTCCTAGGTCAACAAATGCACAGAAAACTTTTTCCTTTACTCTCAAACTTTCTTCTGTGATCTGTCTTAAGCTAAATATTTGATCCGTACAAGATCTTCCTGGCATAAATCTACATTGGAATTTTCATATCTTTTGTTTGTTTATTGAGAAAAAAGTTCACAGGGCTATAAAGCACCTTTAGGAGCTGAACAGAGTATATACATAATACAATATACAAATATGTAGAAATATATCAATATATAGATGTAGAATCTAGAGTGTAGTATAAATATTTTTAGAACCCTGGTTTACTATTAAACATGTACATTTAACGACATTATTCGGTAGTAAAAATGTAAGTAAGTTCATATAAGTATATTCTGTAAGAAGTTACTCAAATCTTACATTAAGATAGCACTGTTGGTAAACTTATCTTAACCCTTTCGTGCACATAAGAGTTACAGCTGTGGTTTAGGAAAACTATTTCCACTATAAGGGGTTCCGACCTGCGCTGAATCCGAATCCGGGGTCATATTTTGAAAATTCAAGATGGCGTATCCAATATGGCGGACAACATATCGAAAATATCAATATTTTGCAAACAGAACAATGTTATCGTATTTTACGTCAAAAAACAAATACAAGCTGTTCTTGGTATTTTTTTCATTTATCGCATAGTTTGCGAGAAAACAATTCATAAAGTTTGCATATGACAATAGACGCCGTCTATTCCATTCGTGCACATAAGAGTTACAGATATGGTGCAGGAAAACTGTTTCCACTATAAGGGGTCTATTGACATTTTCGATATGTTGTCCGCCATATTGGACCCGCCATCTTGAATTTTCAAAATCTGACCCCGGATTCGGATTCAGCGCGGGTCGGGACCCCTTATAGTTGAAATACTTTTCCAGCACCATAGCTGTAACTCTTATGTGCACGAAAGGGTTAAGATATAAATAGACAAGAGAAAAAAGAATAACATTATCACAACATTAAAAATAGTATTCGGCAGTTTATTCCAAAGCCGCCTCCCTCTAATTACAAAAGATGTTTGCATTAAACATGTTCTATGAGCAGGTATTGCTAGGGTATGACATCTATCGCGTAGCCCATGCCGACTTGGAAGGTTCATATTATCCCGTAAAAACAATTCCAATAAATATACAGGCTTTTCAGTTTTAAAGATCATGTACAGCAAATTACACATAAAATATTGTCTTCTCTTGGCAACTGTCATAAAACCAGCTCTTTCCCTATACTCAGAAATCTGATCGAATTTGGACAAGTTATAGATAAAATGAATGCAGGCATTGAGAGCACGTTCAAGTTTGTAATTAAGGTCATCAGAGATTCCATTATATACCACACACACACACATAATCAAAATGAGGGAGAATCAAGGCTTTTACAAGGTGGATTCGCGTAGCTGTAGGCAAAGAGTCCCTACTCCGACTAAGCTGTACTCCCTCCGGAATCCGGACTGGAAAGGATCAAGCAGATTATGTTTATCCAAATATTCAGTTAGCTAGTTATCCACTAATTTCTCAAGAGGCTTGGCTAATGCACTGAGGATAGAGATAGGACGAAAATCTTGTAGAGTTGAAGAATAAGGGATCTTAGGAATAGGGCGAATCAGTGCTTGTTTCCAAATATTGGGGAAAATCCCAAGCTGTAGAAAACAATTGTAGATATGAAGTAGAACAGGAAGTATCACACGCAGAGAAAGTTTAACCATTTTAATCGACATCGATTTAATCGATATATAACCAATATAAGACAAGTAAAAGTTAGAATCATCAAAGGGAAGTAATTCACTGGATAAGAGAGTAGTATCAATTGGTAAAGGCTCAATCAAGAAGCGTTCCATAAAGTCATTTACCGCGTAGTTCTGATCAAAGGTTTGACTCTGAGAGGGAATAATTCCAAGCCGCCGAAGGACCTTCAAATATTTGCATCCATATTCTTGTTAACAATTGCATTATGGTTATATTCATTCTTATAATCCCTTATCTTATTTTGAACCAGATTCCTAAGGACACGGAATTCCTTCCATCGTGCCTCGTCCTCCTAGCTTGAGAATACTTTCTGTCTCATTCCCTTCTGGGACTTTTAATCTCTTCCGATATCCACGGACAAAATTTTTCCTCGCTTGAAAATCATGTTTTGGGGCCACTACATCGAATGCTGAAATTGATATATTATTGAGTTTTTCTACCTTTGAATTTAAATTTTTATCAGAAAATACACTTCTCCAATCAGCTTCAGAGAGCAGAGTGAACAATCTATCCTCATCAACTTTACTTAGGTTTCTGAATTTTTTTTAACACGCGGCGAGATTTATACTTCAGTTAAAATTGTAATGTATTTGAATAAGATTATGGTTGGACAGGAAGGGAACTGGGCGTTGAGAATACTTTTGTACTTTAGTTAGATCATCCACAGCCATAAGGTCAATCCATGTCCTTGACATTCTGGAGTGATGAGTAGATCCATGTGGTACTATAGATAAACCAGCAGAATTGACCAAAGACGTAAGGTATTTGGATTGGTTGGAGCAAATATTTAAGTTTTGATTAAAATCCCCTGTAATTATAACTTCATTATAATTAAGCGTGTAATCAAAAAACTCAGTCTCAAATTCATTACCAAAACCAGCATTGGATGGTTTATATATAACCGCAAAAAGTACATGTTCACGAGATTGAAAGACGTCAATAAATAAAAACTCAGCAGCCAGTACAGTAGTATCAGTACTGGCATGTAAGATCTCACTCTTTAAATCGTTATGGACATATATGCAGACCCCACCACCTCTACGGGACTCCCTATCTTTTCTAAAAAGTGAGTAATTATTAAGGCTAATATCTGACGAATCAAATTGAGGCTTGAGCCAAGTTTCAGATACAGCTATAATATTAAAGGATCACTGACCAAAAACATCAGCAAACTCATCAAAATGAGCAGGGTGGGATTGAGCATTGACGTGACATATATTAAGAAAGGCCATCAAGTCTTACAAGAAGGAGATAATACCATATATAGGGCAACTTACAAAAAACAGCCCTGCAATAAGAGGTGATTAGCGTAAAAACCCTCCAGTTCCGTAGAGCAGACCACTTGTTAGAAACAATAATGTTGAGGATGCAGGTGTGAAATGGGTTGTACCAAATATGATGATAGCACATAGAAAAAAGTACCAAAAAGTGTATATAAGGACTATACCTAAGAAAGAATAACAGATCAGAAGTTAACATTTTTCCTGACCAGAGCGTCGTAATCTGATCGGCAAACTGAAGTAATATACCACGTAAGCATAACAGGAGAATCAAGAGAAAAAGAAGGTAATCTAACGCTCTCAAGTGGACCCGTTTCGAAATAAAAAAGATAAAGTCTATATTAATTGCCAATTTTCTAATGACAGCATAAAAAAAATATAGAATATGCAGAGTAATAAAATAAAGAAAGTAAATAACCATCAGTATGTAAGATAAAATGACTGCAAACCATATTCCCCACGATGTCATTAGGGAATATTTTCTTCTTACGTCGAAATTATTGTAGAGCATCCAAATCAGTTCCAACGCAGCATTGTAGATATGCCGGTTGGACTTAGTGATTTACTCTCTGATGCACAATGCTCGAACTTCGCTCCAACCAATAAGTTTAGTCGAAAGATCACGCTTTCTTTTACCTAGTTCAAGTAAGTTCTTGCAAGTAGCTTGTGAGTCATAAGAGGCTATTACGATAGATGGAAGCGAAGGGCAGCAGACCTGAGCTTGTATATGGTTGTCAGATCCTCCTTAGTGAGGGGTACCTCCGAGGTAGGAGCGATTTGACAGACGGTTGCTGAAAGATCCTCCAGCTCCTTCATTGTCAAACCATGGAACTCTAAAGTCTTACAGAGAGCAGGTTGCTCTAGATTATTACATTTTAGGGTTAAGGATTCTACTTGAGATTCCAGCATAGATTGTCTATCCTGCAAATTCTTTGACGATGCCAGAATATTGTTGACGTCAGACACATTTGATGCAGTTGTTTCTTCTAATACAGAAATTCGATTAGCGTTGTTAGTAATATCATCCTTCATTCCCTTAATAGAAGTGTCACGAGATTTATTGAAGGTGGTCTGATCATACTTGAATGCTTCAAACAAAGCTTTAATCTGCGACAGACCCGCCTCATGATATTTCGTCACCGCATCGACAATAGCTGTCTCGACTCCAGGCACCAGAACCACTGACGCCGCTCCTGAGGTACTTTCAATATCAAACCACACTTTCTAAAAGTAAGTGAGTCAGCGACCCCTCTCGTGATCAACTCGTTACACACTAAACAGGCCACCATCTTCGATTTCCAATATCCACAACAATCAAACTAAGAAGCACAAAATTTACTATTTTCCTACTGAAAACCACTCTGGGCCAGGCGGTACGTAGTTCTGTTTGACAATAATTCCGACTAAAGAAATTATGGTTTTAAAATGTTCTTTGGGTCAACATAAGGAACGGTTTTCGTTATCCCCCTCCCCTGACCTCTACGTATTTTTTGGCAGTGGCGTAAACTTTCAAAAAACGGTTTTTTATTTATAACTCGTTTGTATATGGTTTGTTTGCAAACTCCGCGTCTACAAAAATTGAAGCACATAAGATTCTCCACAAAAAAGATTCTATTGATTTTTTTAATGCAACCCATATTTTTCGAATAATAGCCGGGCAAAGTCTAAAAATTTGTAAACAATGTTGAAAACTTGCACTTATATTAGTTCTGAAATGAGGTTGGATAAATTTATGCACTAATTGTCGGTAAGATCAATGTTAATAAATAAATAATACATTACAAACTTATTTTTATTGTTTGTAAATAATTTTATTAATGGAATAAATGTTTTCATTATATAAGGTTTTCACAATTACGAGCCTATGTATGTAAGTATTTGAGACCACTTAGTCGAAAAATTTAGAGAATAGTTTGGTCGTTGGAATGTAAAAAATCCAGAATGTCACAGGCGTACCAAAAGACTGAATTAGGATCATTGTAATTGAAAGCAAACACGACGAATATCATTGGCGTAGAACAGGGCTCACCACTTTCAGCAAGTATTGACTGAAATGAGAAGCCCGTGGCTGTAACAAGAAAAATGTATGTAGATTTTAAACTTAAGATTGAAAAGAAATCTATTTTATCATGAATAATTTTATGCAAAATGAGCATGAAAAAGATTCACAGTTAAAAACACAGAATTCCAAACTATCTCACTTTTCGGCTCATTAAAGACAAAAATAACCAAATGAAAAAAGAGGGAGAAACAGAGAAAAAGTTAACCAAAAAACTTACTTGAATGAATAGAATTTTAAATACTTATTTATTCTTATTATAAATAATAATTTTTATACCTTTTTCACTTTTCTTTTTTTTACTAATGAAAACAAAATTAGATATAGTAACCTTTAAAGAGGGAAGTATACATATGTATTTTTATGTACGTGTACGTATGTTTCTGCGTATTTGTGTATGTATATGCCTCTTTTTAATTGCAGGTATTATGTTTTGATTATTTATCTAGAATAAGAATTTTTAATTAGAACTTGTAGTTTTCCTATAAATAATCCCTGATGAGGGGGTCTAAATTGGACCCGAAACATGTTGGTTCCTGGTAATATAAAAAGGAAGAAGAAAGGAAAAAGTGAGAGGTTGGTTTTTGGTTTACTTTTTCTCCCTCTTTTTTCATTTGGTTATTTTTTTTAATGATCCGAAAAGTCAGTTAGTTTGGAATACTGTTTTTTTAATTTTGAATATTTTTCATGCTCATTTTGCATAAAATTATTCATGATAAAATAGATTTCAGACACTTAATTCGTGATTCGTTCCAATCTGCAGGGTTGGCTTATGAATATTTTCAGAATTCTCTTAATTGAGTCTAAATAATTTTACCTTTATTTCTTGAAAGAAATCTC
>CAKNWW010181882.1:6431-20209 GCA_932074435.1 Andricus kollari
CAAATGAAAATTGGACGAAAAGCCAGAAATTTTTACAAAAAAGCCGCATCTTTCTAGCATTATTCAAATATAATATTATTAATAATTATAATAAGTTTTTTAAACAATTATTTTATTAACTTGAATTTATTATTACTTCACTCCAAATGAAAATTGGACAAAAAGCCAGAAATTAAAAAAAAATCGCATCTTTCTAGCATTATTCAACTATAATATTATTACTAATTATAATACATTGTTTAAAAAATCACCATTATCAACATTGATGAACCATCACTTCCCTCTAATTGAAAATTCGACAACAAATGGAAAATTTGTGAAAAAGCCGCGGTTTTCTAACTCCATTCTATGACAAAATTGCTAAAAACAATAATGAATTGCTTAAACAATTCATGAAAATATCTAATTTTTAGTACAAAGTAATATTTTATGTATTAGAAATAATTCGCATCAAAGAAACCGCAAAAAAATCATAATTAGCGCCAAAAACTCGCATAACCAATTTTTTCATTTATGGGGTTTCTTTGGGACCCTATGAAACAGACTTATGGGGGTGATATTTGAAAAGTGATATTCTATTCGTATTCTATGGCTAATTGTCAAGAGAAATCTTGAGTTTCAACTCGATTGAGATAATATTGAGGATTCTGAATAAGATTTACAAAAACGTATTTTTTCTTATGGGAAATACATGTTAAACTTCATGGGGCTTGCGGCACCCCTAAATATAATTTTTTTCTAGAAAAAAAATGGATTTATTTTTGGGTGGATTCGAACAAATTTGGGGGGTGTCCCGATAAAATTCAAAAAAAAAAATTTCCAATGCATTTTTGAACCACCCTAATGCTCATGTCTTAAGATGGTGACGGAGGGACCACACTCCGTCCTCCCTATAAATTCAATTTTTGACTTTTTAATTTGTTAACATAAACATTATATAAATTTTCTAAGTTCGAATAATCAAAGTATTATTTAAATTCTACATACTTCGTTATCACGAAAGGTAAATGTACAATTGATCAGAAAATTATTTATAGACTTAATAACGCACCCATTCTCATAAATACGTATTTAATTTTATTTTCGTATAATTTATACATTACAGGTCTTAATTATTTTTAAAAATAAGCATTCTATTTATGTTGTGAATAAATCTTTTAATACATCTTTTGAGAAAACAATTTTCGATTTCATCTATCAGTTTATGGTTCCAAAATACTAACTATCTGCGAAATTTTAAAAGTATTATAATTTACTATTCTATCAATTTTACCATTATGTTTTTTATATATTTTCTTACATACTATGTTTTTAATTATTCATATTTCGCAATTGATAATCTGATTAGGCAATCGGTCTGATTCCGAAACGTCATTTTTATGTATAAAATTCTGAACAAATGGTCTGGAAGAAGTCGATGAAATAAGGTTTTTCCTTGAAAATTCCAAATTACGTTGTCAAAATTTGTAATGAATATTTGCAATATTCTTTACTTTTTTCGAATGTTATGTAAGTTTATTGAAAGCAATGAGTCACACATATTTCTTTCTGGTTCTCAAGCGATTCAAACATAAAAGGATGTTTCTGAAAATAGTTAAATAAATAAAAGATCAATCCATTACTCAATTAAATTTCTGAGACTATTAGTAAACCCACTGGCGTCAGGAATCAGGCATCAGAAAACACGCAGCCTTTCATTAAATTAATTAAATCTGAGATTCGAGGTGAAATAAGTTATGGCACGTTTTCTCTCGCTCTGCTCAAGAGGGTTTTATATTTCCTTAAGACAGCAGAGTGTATGAAGAAAAATGCGGAAAGGGAGAAGCTCCACTTACAAACGCTTTATTATCCTCAGCAGCTTATCTCGAGTTTTAACCCAATAATAGTTTTAGAAGAAGTTTTTGCAAACGTTGACGAGGGCGTAAAAGAAGAATAAGATTAAAGTTTATATTTAAAAGTCTGAGATTAAAATCGTCTTAGCCTTTGGGCGTCAAAACTTATATCTACTGCAAGTACAATACATTATTAAATAGGTATAAGAAGCAAAAAGTTCCTCTTTGATGCATAAGTTAGTAGTTGAGTAGTTAGTTATCCAAACTGGTATTCTGGCGCAATGCGATCCATACTCGTCATACATCTCAATCCTGGCTAATCCACTTGTAATTCAAAGTAATGCGCTTGTTATCCGGCAAATATAAATATTCCAGTGCAATCCTAGGTAATCTACTTTTAATCCTAGGCATCTAATTGTTATCCTAGGTAACCAACTTTTAATACTAGGCAATCCACTTATAATCCAAAGTAATCCACCTGTAATCCACCTATGAGCCTAGGTGATCCACTTATCCTTGGTGAGAAGTACACAATCCTATGTGATCCTACGTGATCAATTTGTAATCCTAGGTAACCCACTTTGGATCCTGGATATTGCACTTGTGATCCGCAGTAATTCACTTCTAAGCCTGGGTAATCCACTTGCAATTCTACGTAATCAGGTAATTCAAGTGTAATCCCAGATAATTCACCTTCATTTCGCAGTAATCCACTTGTAATCCTTGGTAATCCCCTTTTTGTCTCCTGGCTAATGCGCTGTTATCTACAATCCTTGTAATCTGGCAAATAGTAACCCTATTGTAAACCTCAATAATTTTTTTGTAGTTCAAAATAATACCCTTGTTATCCTGGGTAATCCACAGTGATCAACTTGTAATTCTAAGTAAACTACTTGTAATCTTAAATAATTTACTTGATATTCGGACTAATCCAAGAGTCTAATACAATTCTAGATAATCCACTTGGAATCCTAGGCATCCAATTCTTATCATAAATAACCAACTTTTAGTACTAGGTAATTCACTTGTAATTCGAAGTAATCCATATATAATCCCAGATAATCCACTTGTAATCCTAGGTAATCCACATGTGAACCTAGGTAATCCAATTGTAATCCCAGGTGATAAACACTCAATTCTATGTAATCCTACGTAATCAATTTGTAATCCTAGGTAAACCAATTTTAATCCCAGGCATCCAATTGTTATCCTAGGTAACCAACTTTTGTTACTAGGTAATCTACTTGTAATCCAAAGTAATCCATCTATAATCCCAGAAAATCTAATTGTAATCCTACGTAATCCACTTGTGAGCCTAGGTAATCCACTTATCCTAGGTGATAAGCACACAATCCAGTGTAATCCTACGTCATCAATTTGTAATCCTAGGTAATCCACTGTTGATCCTGGATATTCCACTTGTGATCCGCAGTAATTCACTTCTAATCATGGGCAATCCACTTGCAATCCTACGTAATCAGGTAATTCAAGTGTAATCCTAGATAATTAACCTTTATTTCGCAGTAATCCACTTGTAATCATTAGTAATCCCCCTGTTCTCCGGGCTAATGCACTGTTATCTATAATCCTTGTAATCTGGCAAATAGTAAACCTATTGTAAACCTCAATAATTCTTTTGTAATTCACAATAATACCCTTGTTATCCTGGATAATCGATAGTGATTAACTTGTAATTCTAAGTAAACTACTTGTAATCCTAAATAATCTACTTGATATTCGGAGTAATCCAAGAGTCTAATACAATTCTAGGTAATTAACTTGTAATCCTAGGCATCCAATTCTTATCATAAATAACCAACTTTTAATACTAGGTAATTCACTTGTAATCCGAAGTAATCCATATATAATCCCAGATAATCCACTTGTAATCCTAGGCAATCCACCTCTGAACCTAGGTAATCTACTTGTAATCCCAGGTGATAAACACTCAATCCTATGTAATCCTACGTAATCAATTTGTAATCCTAGGTAAACCAATTTTAATCCCAGGCATCCAATTGTTATCCTAGGTAACCAAATTTTGTTACTAGGTAATCTACTTGTAATCCAAAGTAATCCATCTATAATCCCAGAAAATCTACTTATAATCCTAGGTAGTCCACCTACGAGCCTAGGTAATCCACTTATCCTAGGTGATAAGCACACAATCCAGTGTAATCCTACGTGATCAATTTGTAATCCTAGGTAATCCACTGTTGATCCTGGATATTGCACTTCTGATCCGCAGTAATTCACTTCTAATCCTGGGTAGTCCACTTGCAATCCTACGTAATCAGGTAATTCAAGTGTAACCCTAGATAATTCACCTTTATTTCGCAGTAATCCACTTGTAATCCTTGGTAATCCCCCTATTCTCCTGGCTAATACACTGTTATCTGCAATCCTTGTAATCTGGCAAATAGTAACCCTATAGTAAACCTCAATAATTCTTTCGTAATTCACAATAATACCCTTGTTATTCTGGGTAATCGATAGTGATCAGTTTGTAATTCTATGTAAACTACTTCTGATCTTGAATAATCGACTTGATATTCGGAGTTATCCAGGAGTTCAATACAATCCTAGGTAATCCATTTGTAATCCTAGGCATCCAATTGTTATAATAGGTAACCAACTTTCAATACTGGGTAATCCGCTTGTAATCCAAAGTAATTCACCTTTAATCCCATACAATCCACGTGTAATCCTGAGTAATCCACCTGTGAGCCTAGGTAATCTACTTTAGATCCTGGATATTGCACTTGTGATCCACAGAAATTCACTTCTAATCCTGGGTAATCCACTTGTAATCCTACGTAATCAGGTAATTCAAGTGTAATCCTAGATAATTCACCTTTATTTCGCAGTAATCCACTTGTAATCATTGGTAATCCCCCTGTTCTCCTGGCTAATACACTGTTATCTACAATCCTTGTAATCTGGCAAATAGTAACCCTATTGCAAACCTTAATAATTCTTTTGTAATTCACAATAATACCCTTGTTATCCTGGGTAATCGATAGTGATCCACTTGTAATTCTAATTAATCTACTTGTAATCTTATATTATCTACTTGCTATTCAGCGTAATCCAGGAGTCCAAAGCATTCCTACGTAATCCACTTGTGATTCGAGGTCATCCACTTGCAATCCTAGATAATCTACTTGTAATCCCAGGCAATCCACTTGCCATCCATAGTAATAAACTTGTACACGGTAGTAACTAAAGTAATATAGTGTAATCCTAGGCAATCCTTGGTAATCCACTTGTAATTTACTTGAAATCCACTTTTGATCCCCTTGTTATTCACTTGCCACAGGTAATCCTAGGAAACCCATTTATAATCCACTTTTAATTGATACTCATCCAATTGTAATTCTAGGCAATTCATTCAGAATATCAGTTAATCAGCTGGTTATCCATGGTAATCAACTTCTAATCCTGGGCAATGCATCTGTAACCCTATGCAATACATTTATATTTCGCAGTATTCCGCCCATAATCCTAGGCGATTCACTTGTGATCCTTAGTAATCCACCAGAAATACTAGACATTCCACTTGTAATCCTAGGTAATCCACTTATCATCCACAGTAGTTCACAATTTAATTCAATTCATAATCCAAATCCAGACAATCAAACTTTAATCCTATATAATCCAATATTCATCCTATGTAATCCTCGGTAATCCACCTGTTCTCCTAGTTAATCCACTTCTAATTTGGCGAAAAACTCATCAAATTTTAATCCTGAGAAATTACTCAGTAATCCCTTGTAAACCCTTGTAGTCCTGCGTAATATTCATGTATATCATTAAGCTATTTCCCTTTCGGCGAGCCTCTAGGGGTAAGCGTGACACTACCCGATTCGGGTAGTGTTTTTTAGGTGGATTTGTAGTAAATGGGCTCACCACACCCACGACCGCCAACAGCAACGCAGTAGTATCAGACGGTCACCCATCCAAGTACTAACCGCGCCCAACACTGCTTAACTTCAGTGATCTAACGGGAACTGGTGCTTCCAGCGTGGTATGGCCGTTGACATGTAATCCTAGATAATCCAGTTGATGTTCGGAGAGTAATTTACTTTCAATAAACTTTTAATCCTCTTTTAATTTACGTGTATTCCTAGGTAATCCTAGGAAACCCACTTTTAATGCAGAGTAATCCACTTGCAATCCTAGACAATCCACTTCAAATCCTAGATAATCCACTTTCGATGCCCAATAATCCACTAGTAATCCTGTTTAATCTACTTGTAATCCACGTGTTATCGGGGTCAATGCAAGTAATCCACTTATTTTTCTAGATAATTCAATTGTAATCGTATGTATTCCACTTGTAATCCATTATCATAAACTTGTAACCCTTAGTACTCCAAGAAATATACTATAATCCTACCAAATACACTTTTAATTTACTTGTAGTTCACTTGCAAGCCACTTGTAATGCACTTTTAATCCTAAGTAATCATAGGAAACCCACTTGTAATCCACCTGTATTCATAGGTAATCCCCTTGTTATCGGTATCAATCAAAATATTCCGGAAAATTTTTAGTTATCAAGTGCAATCCTATGTAATCTAATATTAATCCAGCGTAATCCACTTATATATATATATATATTTTTTAATTTAACAATCATTCAAGGTTTAAAAACATTTGATTGGAATAGCTACAATTATAAAGTTCTGAATTTTCATTATGAATGCTAAGTTTTCAACTTACATTATTTAAAAAAAAATTGAAATTGTGAAGGGAATTATAATACTTCTGAATGAAGTGTTAAATAATAAACGATTTGAAATTAAAAAGTAAAAAATTATGTTTGAAAACAAATAGCTGAAAATCAAACTGTTTGCAATTGATGCCACGATAATTAAATAATTTTTTAAATTTTAAATGGTTACAATTTTAGAGTTATGAATTTTCCTGTTAAACACTGAATTTTGAATGTTTGCCATTCATACGTTTTAATTTAGCAATTAAGTTTGAGGCAGTTAAATTTTAAAAAGTTATATCAACAATTTTCAAATTGTTACTTTTTTAATTATTTCAAATTATTTAGAATAATTTAAATTTTAAACAGTTTGAGTAAAACAAAATTTTAATATGACAATTCTTGGTAATTATTGTTTTGTTTATTTAAATGATGTTTGGATATTTTCAACATTCCATAGCAGGAATTCTTTATTTTAAATATTCCCGATTTAAAATTAGTTTATTTCAAACGCTTTTTTAGAATAATTTATTTTTGAAGATTTATAATTGATTTTTTTTTATTTCGACTGGTGAAAATGACAGTAAATTCATTTTTGATCTTAAAAAAATTTGTCTAATCAATTTTAATGCTGAATTATAATTTGCTTATGTGATAACAATTTGCATTTCTAGAATTTTAGAAGCTTTGACTTCGAAAGATTTAATTTATTTTTCAATTTAAAATTGTCCATTTTAAATCGCTTTGAGTTTAAAATTATTTAAATTCAAAAGTTTTCAATATAAATTATGTAATTTTGAACACTTTTAAATAGAAATAATAAATTTTCAATTCCTTTGAATTTCAAAGTATTGAATTTTCAACGTTTTGATCTGAACTTGTACAATTTTGAATGTTTTCAAATTGTCCTATTTTCGCAATTTTAATCTAAAATTCTTCAATTTTAAGATTCTTCAATTTGAACCAAAATTGTTGAATTTTGTAGGTTTTAATTTATAAATTATACAATTTCAACTCCTTTCTAATGAAATTGTCCAAGTTTCGCAATTCTGTTATGAAATTTTTCAATTTTGAGAACTTATTAAAAATGTTTCATACTGAAATACTTTAAATTTGAAATTATTTAATTTTATACACTTTTATTTATAAATCATTCAAGTCTTATTCCTTTTTATTCCATACAAAATATACATATTTTTTCAAATATCACCTTATTTATAATTATTTGAAATGGAATGCTTTCTATAATTTAAAATCGTTCAATATATTTTATTTTTAAGTTTAAACGCTTTAAATTGAAAATTATTGATTACTTATCATTATTGCAAACATTTTTAAATTCCTAATGTTTAAAAAGTTTGAAATAATGCATTTTCAAATAATTTGTGTTTTTAATTTTTGTAAATAAAAATCTAGGAACTGAAATTCTCTTTTATACTTCAGAGTGACTTTTTATGCTTCTTAGACTTTTTGATGCCTAGAGTATTCGACAATTTTTTCAAATAATTTTTTTATTGACAATTTGATCTGTTTGCAAGAATTTTAAGTATTAAAGTTAGATTTAAATGAAACAACAAAAGTGTGAACATAAGTATTTGGTAATTTTTTAGTATTTTTATATTACACCTCTAGAGGACATTTATGATATTAAATTATTTCTTTCAAACTTAAAACGTAGTGTTAAATTGAGAGTGAAAAGAAATTAGATTTCAAAGGCGTGGGATAAGATACAAAGGACGTGATTTTCTGAGAGAAATGTAAAAATCTTCTGAATTTCCTGCAACCGTTTAATGATAACGAATGGCTGGGAAGCGCTGACAATGATAACGGCGCGGTAAAATTAACGAAAGTTAATCCGGAAGATACCCACCCTTCGGCGTAATAATGCCGTTGGGGGTGTGAGGAAGGAATTAACTTGTCCCGTAGAGAGGATATGGAGGAAAAGGAAGGAAAAACGGCGTTCGGTAGAATATACTGAGGAAAAGTAAAGAGCAGTGAAAAGGCGTGCATTATTTTTTTAATCCTCTTTACAGCCGCTTACCTAGTAACAGTAACGGGCGCGTTAATTAACCTTCGTACTTTACGCAAACTAACGTTCTTCCTAGCGGCTAGACTCATGGATGCTCCATAGAAAAAAATAGATATATTAGATCATTACGATAGAATTATAAGTCGTTCTTTTATAAGAGAAATTAAAAATGTTAACAAATTCTGAGCTAGAAGTGGAAATTTTCGAAAATAAATAAAATTGTGGATTTTTCAACAAAATGTTATGTCTCATTTGTATTAGGGAATTTTCAAATTTACATAAATTCTGAGTTGGAGCAGGGAATTTTTGAAAAGAATGTTATGTCTCACTTGTATCAGGCAATTGTCAAATTTACATAAATTCTGACTTGGACATACAATTTTCTTAATTTAAATAAACTCTGACTTGGGACAGGAAATTTTTATATTTTAACAAATTCTGAGCCACAACTGGAAATTTATCGAAAGAATTTAAATGGTGGATTGCAACTGGAGATTTTTGAAAAGAACCAACATTCTGGATTGAAACAGGGAATTTTCCAAACGAATTATAATTCTCACTTGTATCAGGCAAATTTTTAAATTTAAATGAATTCTGAATCGGAGCAGGAAATTTGGAAATTTTTAACAAATTCCGAGCTACAACTGGAAATTTTTAAAAAGAATCAAAATTGTGGATTGAAACAGGGAGTTTTCCAAAGGAATTCTTATTCTGAGTTAAAAAAATAAATTCTCAAAAAGAATTAAAATTTAGGATTTGAAGAAGGAATTTTTCAAATGACTTTTAATTCTCACTTGTATCAGGGAATTTCCACATTTTAATAAATTCTGAACTAGAACATGAAATTTTTGAAAATAATTACAATTGTAATTACAATTATAATTCTGACTTTTGTCAGAAAATTTTTAATTTTAAATGCATACTGAATCGGAACAGGGAACTGTTCAAAGGAATGTTATGTCTCACTTGTATCAAGGAATTTTAAAATTTACATCAATTCTGACTTGGAACAGAAAGTTTTTGCAAATTTTAATAAATTGTGACTTGGGACAGGGAATCTTGAAATGTAAACAAATTCTGAACTAGATACCGACATTTTTGAAAATAATTACAATTGTGGATTGAGGCAAGGCATTTTTCAAACAAATTACAATTCTGACTTTTGTCAGGGAATTTTTAAATCTAAATACATTCCGAATCGGAACAGGGAATTGTTCAAAGGAATGTTCTGTCTCACTTGTATCAGGGAATTTTCAAGTTTACATCAATCCTGAGTTGGAACAGAAAGTTTCTCAAATTTTAATAAATTCTGACTTGGGACAGGGAATCTTGAAATGTAAACAAATTCTGAGCTAGAACTGGACATTTTTGAAAAGAATCAAAATTGTGGATTGAAACAGGGATTTTTTTTAATTAATTATAATTATCGCTTGAATCCGGCAATTAATAAATATAAATAAATTCTGAATCGGAAAAGGGAATTTTTGAAGAGAATTTTATGTCTCACTTGTATCAGGCAATTTCCAAATTAACGTAAATTCTGAGTTGGAGCAGAAAAAATTTTTTATTTAAATAAATTCTGACTTGGGACAGGGAATTTTGAAATTTTAACAAATTCTGAGCTGTAACTGGAAATTTTTGAAAAGAATCATAATTGTGGATTGGAACATGGATTTTTTTTAACGAATTATGATCACTTGTATAAGGAATTTTCAAATTTAAATACGTTCTGAATCGGAACAGGGAATTTTTGAAAAGAATGTAATGTTTCACTTGTATTAGGCAATTTTCAAATTTACATAAATGTTGAGTTGGAACAGAAAATTTCTCACATTTTAATAAATTCTGATTTGGGACAGGGAATCTTGAAATGTAAACAAATTCTGAGCTAGAACTGGATATTTTTGAAAAGAATCAAAATTGTGGATTGAAACAGGGCATTTTTTAAACGAATTATAATTATCGCTTGAATCAGACAATTTATAAATATAAATAAATTCTCAATCGCAAAATGAAATTTTTGAAAAGAATGTTCTGTCTCACTTGTATCAGGCAATTTCCAAATTCACGTAAATTCTGAGTTGGAGCAGAAAATTTTTTTAATTTAAATAAATTCTGACTTGGGACAGGGAATTTTAAAATTTTGAGAAATTCTGAGCTGTAACTAGAAATTTTTGAAAAGAATCAAAATTGTGGATTGGAACAGGGAATTTTTTTATCGAATTATGATCACTTGTTTAAGGAATTTTCAAATTTAAATAAAGTCTGAATCGGAACAGGGAATTTTTGAAAAGAATGTTATGTCTCACTTGTATCAGGCAATTGTCAAATTTACATAAATTCTCACTTGGACATACAATTTTCTTAATTTAAATAAATTCTGACTTGGGACAGGGAAATTTTAAATTTTAACAAATTCTGAGCCACAACTGGAAATTTATCGAAAGAATTTAAATGGTGGATTGGAACAGGGAATTTTCCAAACGAATTATAATTCTCACTTGTATCAGGCAATTTTTAAATTTAAATGAATTCTGAATCGGAACAGGAAATTTGGAAATTTTTAACAAATTCCGAGCTAGAACTGGACAATTTTTGAAAAGAATCAAAATTGTGGATTGGAACAGGGAGTTTTCCAAAGGAATTCTAATTCTGAGTTAATACATAAATTCTGAGTTGGAACAGAAAATTTTTCAAATTGAAATAAATTCTGACTTGGGATGGGGAATTTTGAAATTTTAACAAATTCTGAGCCACAACTGGAAATTTATCGAAAGAATTAAAATTGTGGATTGGAACAGGAAATTTTTTAAACGAATTATAATTCTCACTTGTATCAAGGGATTTTTAATTTTAAATAAATTCTCAATCGGAACAGGAACTTTTTGGAAAGAATGCATTGTCTCACTTGTATCAGGAAATTTTCAAATTTATATAAATTCTGAGTTGGAACCGAAAATTTCTCAAATTTAAATAAATTCTGACTTGGAACAGGGAATTTTAAAATTTTGAGAAATTCTGAGCTGTAACTAGAAATTTTTGAAAAGAATCAAAATTGTGGATTGGAACAGGGAATTTTTTTATCGAATTATGATCACTTGTTTAAGGAATTTTCAAATGTAAATAAATTCTGAATCGGAACAGGGAATTTTTGAAAAGAATGTTATGTCTCACTTGTATTAGGCAATTTTAAAATTTACATAAATTCTGAGTTGGACATACAATTTTTTTAATTTGAATAAATTCTGACTTGGGACAAGGAATTTACAAATTTTTTTAAATTCTGAATCGGAACAGGGAATTTTTGAAAAGAATGTTATGTCTCACTTGTATGAGGCAATTTTCAAATTTACATAAATTCTGAGTTGGATATCCAATTTTTTTAATTTAAATAAATTCTGACTTGAGACAGGGATATTTTAAATTTTAACAAATTCTGAGCCACAACTGGAAAGTTATCGAAAGAATCAAAATTGTGGATTGGAACAGGGAATTTTTTAAACGAATTATGATCACTTGTTTAAGGAATTTTCAAATTTAAATAAATTCTGAATCGGAGCAGGGAATTTTTGAAAAGAATGTTATGTTTCACTTGTATTAGGCAATTTTCAAATTTACATAAATTCTGAGTTGGAACAGAAAATGTTTTCAAGTTGAAATAAATTCTGACTTGAGACAGAGAATTTTGAAATTTTAACAAATTCTGAGCTAGTACTGGAAATTTGTGAAAGGATTCGAAATTGTGGATTGAAACAGGGAATTTTTCAAGCTAATTATAATTATCACTTGAATCGGGCAATTTTTGAATCTAAATAAATTCTGAATCGAAAAAGGGAATTTTTGAAAAGAATTCTAATTCGGATTTAAAACAATAAATTCTCGAACAGAATTAAAATTGTGGATTTGAACAAGGAATTTCACAAATGAAATTTAATGCTCACTTATATAAGGGAATTGCCAAATTTAAATAAATTCTGAACTAGAACCCTATATTTTTGAAAATAATTACAATTGTGGGTTGAGGCAAGGCATTTTTCAAACGAATTATAATTCTGACTTGTGTCAGGGAATTTTCAAATATAAATAAGTTCTGAGTTCGAACAGGGGATATTCAAATTTAAATCCATTCTGAGTTGGAACAGGAAATTTTGATTTTTTTTTACAAATTCTGAGCTTGGACTGGAAATTTTTGAAGAAAAAAAGAAATTTTTAGATTGGAACAAGGAATTTTCCAAAATAATTATTATTCTTTTATCGGGGGTTTTTTAAAATTTAAATCAATTATAAATTGAAACAGGGAATTTTTAAAAAGAATTCTAATTCTTAGTTTAAAAAGAGAATTTTCGGAAGGAATTAAAATTGTGGATTTGTACAAGGAATTTTTTTAAAGAATTTTAATTCTCAATTGTATCATGGAATTTTGAAATTTAAATAAGTTCCGAGTTGGAACAGGGATTTTTTTTCCTTTTTATCTTGAAAAGTTACTATTTTTTTGAATAAATCTTGCAGTTAATAAATTTTAAGATTGTAATTTTTTTAACACTGTTTGCAATTATTTAAACAATTAATAATAATCATTCACTTGCGCCTTTTCATAGGAAAGGTGGAAGAAATTCTAGTTTCTTTTTTCAATGTCTTGAACTAACTCACTTATTATTCAGTATCTTATTCTCTCAGAACTTATTTGCTAGTGGATTAAGCAATAAAAATTATTTGAAGCAACTTTTTTCAGTTGCGTTATGGATAATTTTGTTTCAGATCAATTTCGTTGAGATAAGAAAATACTGACAAATAAGCGACAGAATATAAGAAGTAAAGAACGAAAGAATTTTCTTCATCTTTCATATGTAAAGGAACAAGTGATATTAATTGTATAAATAATTTTAAACTTTCTCTTACAAAAAGTACCACGCTTAACATTAATAAACTGTTGGATTAATTTAATTAAATTATTACTTTTTTCAATTCAAAAAGAAAAAAATGGTGCAATCAAATGATAATTATTAGATAAATGCCAACTAGCCTATGCAAAAAATATTATTCTTAACATTCATTTACTGTGATATTAATTCTAAAAAAGATCAATTTTTCACTATTTGGTGGAGAAAATACTTATACAAATAGATATTGTTTTAACAATTGCGAAATATTATAAACAGAAAATATTATAATAATTGAGTAAATAATTAAGAGATTGTTT
>CAKNWW010183077.1:0-11406 GCA_932074435.1 Andricus kollari
TCAACCTTGCTCTATTTACGTTTAAAATATTTTTTTCGAAACGTGTTCAGTGTCAAAAGATATTCATTTTCTGAAAAAATGAGCTTCATAATGTTAAAACTTAATTTTTTAAATCTTATTTTTCCAGGTTATTAAGTTATACAAAAAACGTACCTAAGGATAATTCAGAAATAATAATTGTCAGACATTCCTGCTCATTTAATTTTGAGCATCATTTTTATAAACTAGCACCTCTAATAAGTTCAAATGTACAAAATATAAATTCCGAATAGCAATTTATTTTTCAAGTTTACATGTTTTCAAGATTTTACAAAATTAACAAAAGAAACTTCGGTTTAGCTCAACGGTTTTTTAAAAAAGTTTCTCGCTCCATTCTAGAACGAGTAATCACGTTTCAAAGTCAGCAGTGATTTTTAATAGTACTTTTTCTGATCGTACTGATAATTTCCAACGGTAGAGTACTGCCTGCTCAGCTCCAAAAGAAGTGCTTTATATTTCGCCCGTTTTTCTTCCTCCTTTGCCGTCATATTACCATTGGCTGGTGCCGAGAATTCAATCCACAACGGACTCGAGTTATCCTGGGCGTATGACAAGACGGGCAATAGAGCCATACCATAGAAGTACCTAAGATGGTAATACAACACTTTCAGAGCCGAATTGTGTCTCTCTATGTACCGGTGTAGCATACATACTTTTAGCACCCACTAAGAACATATCGAAATGTTTCTGGCTCTTGCTTGCACGCTAGGCAGTTGGTCCGCCTACAGGCACATTCATTATGGGTTAGTGGTAAACTAAGGTGTCTATAAAGCAATCTTGACAGGCAAACAGAAATCCCTCAGTCACCTATCCCAATCCAGCCGACTTCAGAAACTTCTTCGACAGACCCATCGAGACTTCTTTTCTATGTATGATGCCGTAGAATTTACCATGAAGGGGCACGGTATAGAATAGTTGCAACATTTTATGTTTGAGAAGTTGTAGGCTCCGGAAGCTACGATCATGGTTCCTTAAAGCAACCAATCCCGATGCAACCGGAACATGTACGTTATCCACTTCTGCTCCTTCTGTCCTGGTAAGTGAGCAAAAGCGGGATATTTACACGAGATAACATCGTGCAACACTGTTCCTCGGAGTAAGGTCCCTAGCTACGGATGACCTTACGCGGCAGACGGGATGGAATGAGCCTGACGCTGGCAAGCTGGAATATATTTGAGTTGGCTAAGAAATTAGGCTTTCATACCTCCAAGACAACCGATTATGAGAACTTCAAGATAGACTTTGTAGCCTTGGTACAGCCTGCTCAGGCGTAGGGATGTGGCGACCCCATCGCCCGAGAGCTCGCACTCTTGCATTTAGCCACGATGCTTTGGGCTTGTTCCCCAATGCAGCGAATTATGCGGTTACGTCACCAGTATCGCGCGGTGCCACCCACAATAGGCCTCTCTCGGATGGAGGCCATGGTTCAGTTGGGATTGGCAGTAGGACCACACCATGTGTACGACCAGACAATGGCCCCGTACAAATGCCGTTATGAGGAAGAGTGTTGACGAACCAGATTAAGTGATCCAAGAAGAACAGCCTTTTGCATCCTGTTCGTGATGGAATGAGCCTGACGTTGCTAGCCGGAATCATATTGAGTTGGCTGAGAAATGCAGCTTTCATCATATTCGTTTTCTCGCAAAAAGGATACTTGATCTCTTGAATTCTGAGGCGGTTTATGAGCATATTCCGGGTGAATAGTGACCCAACGGAAATGTAACCTCTGCATGAATCCCCTTCGCGCCGGTGAGCTTCTTTGCCAACAGGTAAGGATGCCCCTTCTGATTTGGTCCGACCATTTAAATCGACGTTCTCTCGTTTGGTCGGCGCCATTGCCTATAGTTATCGCTATTATTATTATTATTTGTAGTAAGCTCAAAAATATGATTTGATGAATAAGTTTTTCTAAAATTAGAATTGATTTTGTGAAGATAGAGGTTATTCTTTAGATATTAATTTTTGCTGTTTTGGAGAGACCAGAAATAGCCCAAAAGTATGGCATAAAGAAAATGTCGAAATTCTGTTGAGGAGCGTGTACGTTCTTTCCAATAGCCTTTTTGGGTATGTGTGCTGTTTCCTGTCTCAGAATCAGAACATTTTAATTTTGAAGTTATGACTTACATTGGTTAAGTTTTGACTGAAATAGCTGCATTTTCCAAACGTTGAAGACTTTAGGTTTCCGAAATCCTTGTCAAATTCAATTTATGTATTGTATATTTAGAGATTTGTAATCTGTGCGAACTAAGATGCAGAATTTTGTTATTTACCCAGACACTGGGCAGCCTGTCCGATCTCTAGCGTGGACTTCATTTTGGCAGTGCTTTTTAAGTCGGACGACTAAGATCAGGAGATAAATAAAACGTTGTGATAAATTTTATAAACTTATACTATTTTGTAAACTTTGTTATCTACCCCCTTTGTACATGAATGTACCGGCGGGTGGGGGTACACGTGCCCGGGGGGGGGGGCTGTCGTTAAGGTGAACAGGATGAGGCTGGAAATATATGTGGTGAACGCAGGAAGGAGAAGGGGTGCACTGTTAGAAAAATCGGTATGAGGTTTAATATACATGTGTGTGAAGCAAATATGCACTACCGCTACTGAAATTTAACATACATTTGTGTTGTGGATTTAATATACATGTGTATTAAATTTAATATACAGGCCGGTATAGCTGTTTGCGTGAAAACTCAAAGTGCTTTCATTTCTTTAAATCTTGTCAAATTTTCGCAATTAAATTAATAATCTGCAGTTCGTCGACTGATATGTTATTTATAATGAAAGTTCAATGTACGGGTGAAACTGTTCCCTAAATTCGCTCTAAGTGGTAAAAATTTAATGCGAATACGTTTCATTATAGGTCAACTCTGTTATTTATTTGCTTAATTGAACTTTTCGACTTTAAATTCAATTTTATTTTTGGTTAACAGGAAGAAGGTATCATGTTTTATTATTTAGGATCAAAAATGATTGCTAAACTTATTTTGAATTTGTGTAAAATAGAATTATCATATTTTTCTTGTAAGTGATTCACATGAATGTATATGAAATTTAATATACACGCTCCTAATGGCGACTTCATATGCTTGATATATTAATTTTGATACACATAGGTATATTAAAGTTAATATTATTTTTAACAGTGTGGGTTCTTGGTCGGTGTTGGAGCGCGTTAGCTTTAGCACGAGCAGCGAGCCAGGCGTCGAGGGTCCGCATATCACGCAGCACGTTTTTCTGGCTAGTGGGTGAGGGAAGATGAACTCTCTCAGCCCCACCTTGCATAAAGCAAGACGGACGATCGACGAAGATAGTGGGCGGTGAGTGCACCTTTGTTTGATACTTTTTGTTTGGGGGAAAGGGGGGGGGAAGACGGGTAAGAGGAAAAGGTGAGGAGCGGCTGGTGGAGAAGGATCTAGGAAGGTCTTCCCTGAACGGACTCACCATCCCAGAGGGGGTGGGCTGGTGAGTGGTTGCCCGGTGATTATTATAATTCTATTATTATTTTTATTTTTTTTTCCGAACATCGAAAAAGTTAGAGAAAAACGATTAGAATTAAAGATTCCGTCGGAAGGAATCCGCGCCTCGAATTTGTCTCGCAGGTGGAGGCGATGGCGAAACTAATAGTGAAGAAGAGAACGTCTTCGGCGTTTCGTCGGCGCATAAAATTAGGACGTCGTCCCCTGAACCTGCTGTAGCGGCGACTGCGAGAGTAGGGGTCACCGGTTCTCGTTCCTTTGGTGCGACGTTGAAAGCAACTTCTGGACTGGAAGGGCGGGTGAGTGCGCCCGGGCCTCCTCCGCTACACGAAGGGACCCTGAAGACAGTGGGGCTCGTACCTCTAGAAGAGAGCTCGGAGAAGGTAGATTGAAAGCAAGTGGCATTCGTGAGGCCCGTGGGCACAGCTGGTGTCGGCGGCGCGTGCGACGATTAGGACGCGGCATTTCGTCACTCCATGTCATCAAGGGGTTTATTTGTGAGAAAACCGGCCTTACACGAACCGTCACGGCCCGTGACGAACACGGTGTGCGCTGTTTCCCTCTCCCGGAAAGCTGAACTCTCTTTGCAGAGAGCAGTCTCCGCCGGCGCATAGAGAATCCACGTACGTGGACCACCGTTCACTGATGAGCACAAAACGACACAATTTACTAACAGCCGGTCTCGACTGACAGCCCGGAATCCTGGATGCCGACTGGACTGTTCATTACACGAACGAACTGGTTGTAGGGAAACAACAGGGTTGTTAGCTGACGTGAATGAACGAAAACCGAACTTTCAGTTGAATTGAGAGCAATTTATTTTATTACTTTAGAAGAGGCGGCAGTGTATACGTACTGCTCGCCTCGAAAATCGTACAACGAATGATGTTCTAACGTCGCTCTTTGCTCTCGGCAGCCGGGCGCGGAGCACTCTGTGGCGGTGGGAGCGGCAGCGGGCCCGCTGATTGGCTGAGAGACCGACAACGGAGTCTCAACCAAGTATGGGGACTGCTGCCCAGAGCCTACTACCTCAGCCTTCGCGCGCCAGCACCTAAAATCGACTAATTCTAAAAAGTATAACTAACAATTAAAAATATAAATAATTATTCGAAATTAATGAAAATTTAATAGGTTATTTAAAGCTATCCTAGCTTAATTTCTCATCAAGAGCCGTGAAGCTACGTCAAAGAGGACGGTCCTTCGTGTTTATTGCTTATGGTTTATTATAATTAATTAAAATATTTGAAAATTGTTATTAAAAATGCAGAACATCGAACGACCCTTCTATTTCGAGAACCTTAGTGAAAGAATTGACAAGTATTTCCAACCTATAAGATAAAAACATGAATCCTTGCCAGGATAACTAGAACTGATGAATATCCTACTAATAATAATTAATTTTAATTGTTTAAATTGATCTACGTGCACACATATATGCACGGGTGCACGTACCTCAATTCGCGATTGTTATTACATCTAATTATTATTTGAAAAGAATAATTTAAATTTTCATAAAGTGCTGGTTCTGTGTGCCGGTTGAGCTCTCCGAATCCAAACAGTGCGCCTGAGAGAGAAAGGAAGATGAAAGTAGAGGAGGAGATAGTGTTGGCCGAGGAGAATTTTCCGGCACTCACAGGTTACTTTGTACGGGTGGAAGGCTAGAATAATGGGATGACTAATACAGGATAAGCAAACTCGTCGTTTAGAACTCCGTAAAATCCTCAATGTGTCACGTAGGACCTTCATTCAAATTGCCTATTGGAAATTTGAGTGAAAGATCACGTAGACAAATTACTTGGATTGTCCGAGGTTCTCAAATCTAACATCTGACATATAAAAAAATTCTTATTTCAAAACTTGTTTGTGTATTCGACATTATAAAAATGTAAACATTTTCTTGAAATCGTAGCTTGTCTAACCTCCACTTAGATACATCAATTTGACTATTATTCCATTTTATTGTAAAATTTCGATATATGGAGAAAAATAACTGAAGTTTTTATTACGAATTGAAATAAAACTATTTATCATATTTTGAATAGTGAAGAAGGTTCGTTTTTAAGATTGATGTTGTAATCAATAATTGTCTTCAAATTCTAGTCTCCCTGACCTATAATAGATACAATTTTACATTTTTATTCAATTTTTGCTTTAATTTCATTCTCTTGATTTAAAATGCATTTTTGATCAAACATTCTTATTGCTAGTATTTTAAAGTAATGTATGATTGAGGCTCTTTCTTTTAAATAGAAATATTTGATACATAAAAATACTATCCGACTATTAAAGAGACTTTTAAAGAGGAATTTGACTTAAAAACCGATAGCAGAAATAACTTTATAAATAAATATAGAGTCCGAAAATGTATATCTTTCGAAAAAAAAAAATAAAAACAAGTGCCTCCAGCGAGTAATATATGAGGGTGACGCTATTTGTCCGTTTACTGGTACGTTTACCCTATTTGTTCTACGCAAGGGCGTATCCTGAAAAATTTATTGAAAAGGGATTTTAATTAGGAGGAAATTTCAATGGGGAAGGGGGGATTTCTATTATCACTCAGGGAAAAGTTTTTATATTACGTACAGTATTCAACAATTTCAGGGGGGTGGGGGTCAAACCCTGTTGATCTATCAGGTGACTATGACCTTCGTTCTGCGCTCGCCGAATGTCGGTGATACTAGACACGGAAATATCTGAAGTAAAATCGGTGATAAATCTCGCCGATATGAAAAATTGTATGATGTAAAATAAACAACCTGTCACTGTTGAATAATGAAACGTCCGTTATTACGGGAAATCAAGACAGGTGAAAAGTGAATAGTGGGGAGTGGGATGTTAGAAATAGGAACTTGGATCTGGGATGATTGGCACCTTGGTTAGTATATAAGTGAATATCTTTCAAAAATTTCACAGTTGCCGTTCAGAAAAAGCTTCAAGAATTACGAGTACTTTTTGGTTCTCTCTCGCAGCATCTATCTTGCTGCAATGAAGATCATCATTCAATCCCTTACCTACATGAGTTTCATTGTTTTAATCCGTAAGTGTAATGCTATACGTAAAATGAACATTCAGGTAGATTTCTTTCTATTAATATTGTAAGATAGGTATCAGATAGCGATCAATTGTTTTGTTTTCCACCCTCACTCCCAAAAATTTGTGCACTCGACCGACGCGCAAGACTACGCGAAGTGTCGCCAACTTTAATTTGGGATTGCTGTAAACATGATGGGTCTTTCGCTGGAATGGATGAATCTTTAACTGTAGTAGATAAATTTTAAGTCAAATAGATGAATTTTCAACAAAAGAGTTTATCTTTTAACCAAGTAGTTGCATTTTCAACCAAAAAGTTAAATTTTCAACTAAAATTGTGCATTTTTAACTGGAATACTTGAATTTTTAAGCAAAAAGATGAATTTCTAAACAAGAAAATTAATTTGGATACAATAAGATTAACTTCCTACCGAAAAAGACGATTTTTCAACAAAATACATGAATTTTTAACGAAATGTTTGATTTTTTAACAAAAAATATCAGTTTTTAACATAAAAATTCAATTTTTCAGTTTCAATTTTCGGTTAAAAAAATTAATTTTCAACCAAGTTCATAAATTTTCAACTAAAATGACGAATCATTGACTGGAATAGTTTAATTTTCAACAATTTGTACCTGCAATGTTAGAATATTCAATTGGAATAATTATACTGTTCTACAAAAGAGATAAATTATATCATAAGGGAGACATCTTACCAGTAATATACTGGATGAGCCTCGGGCTATGCCATTTTTGTGACTGACAGCATTGTTTTTTAGTAAAATATAATTTTCGATTTTTGTTGGTAAAAAATATCACAAGCGAGCAAGAGGAATATGTTGGGTATCTTTTCTAGATATGTAAACTTTGATCTTAAAATTGTGTTTCATATTCCATTGTTTAAAAAAAAAAACTAAAAACTCTATTTTATAAAAAGAAAGGGCTGCTGTTTTTGGTTGCGGATTTAACTACCTTGTTGGAAATTTTGTATTTTGGTTTAAAGGTAATTCTGTTTGGTTAAGAAGCTTGGCATTATATTTTTGCTTGTGTATAATTTTATATTAGTCAGCAATTTCACTTTATAAATGGCATTTAATGAAAATCGCGATTCTTTTTTGGCACAAACATTAGACCTTATTTGATGCAGTTTCTTTGATTAGAAAGAAAAAATGCATCCGTATCAGATTTTCAGTTTACAATATTTGGTAAGATTGTTAAAATTGGCACAACGGGTCTTCCTCTTACATTCTGAGGTAAATTTGCTCAGACATCAAGGAATAATAAATAGGTGTTTATGAATTAAACATATATTTTTACTTAATGATATCAAAGAGGGCCATATAAAGATTATATGTTTGAACCAGCATTCATTAATTTGTGTGGAAAAATTAATAAATTTCTTTTTGTTCGCAATAAACCAGATGCAATGGAAAGGGGAGATGAACCAGCTCTACCAGCCGAACATTTTGAAAACATTGGTCCAGGCAGCCGAATTTCTATAATGATTAGTGGTAACAGATATGCTGAGCATGGAGATCTTTATCTGTCTAATGAGCGCTTTCCGGTTGATTGGAATCACTTACCAGCTTTATTTGTCAGGAGAGACGAAGTGCTTGTAAAAATCGTTGATTCTGGTCTGCCTGGTCAGCAACGAAGGCCAAATCGTCAGTTCGCTGCACGGCTCTATCGTCAAATGAATGGCGGAGATCAGCTTAATCAAGTATCCCAGTGTTTTATAAAAAACGGCAATCATGTTTATATGGCACCACTATCAGTAAATAGGCAACACATGAGTGACTTACTTAGTCAAGTCGCCGTACGCACTCAACGTGGGCGCGATGAATATCACCTTTTCACTGGGGCGCTAGAAGTTTTTGTTCCCCGCCCGCACGCTGATCGTAACTAAGTTCAACATTGAAACTGATGATCAGGAATTATTCCATGGGACATCTTGATATTAACAACAATGTTTATATGCAAATTGTCTATTATTTTTTAATAGAAAAAGCTAATAAACACGTTTGAATAAGTCACTTGTTTCAGTGGTCATAACTCTTACCTAATTTTATTTTAGTCTCCACTATATTTCGTAAATAGTCATTAGGTCCATGTATTTCCAGGTTTAGAATTTAGAGACATTCCTTTTATACATAAATATATGCCGTCTCTTGATTAAAGCGCTTTATGCATATTTGCCACATTATAATTAGTGTAAATGATGAAAGTAATTCAATCCATTCACTCGTAGTTTCGTGACTTAAGCTCGCAGGATTAATAAGCGAAAATGAATAGAATAATACATACGATCAGACGATATCTACTCTATTATAACTCATTGTGTTATAAATTATTACAATCCATGTTCACTCTTTACAAATTTTTAGTTATTTTTTTCAAATTCAGTGATTGTTGAAATAAGGTTTTAAATGAATATATCCCTGGAATTTGTACTTCAAGCCCCTGAAATTATTATTTAAACACTTTAGGTTAATTGGAAGTTCAAATTATACTGTAGAATGTTCAGTGGAACAGTGTCGACAGACCACATGAAATAATGCCAGAAGAACAGCCTTTTGCATACGGTTCGCGCTGGGATGAGCCTGACGTTGGGAAGACGCAATCTTGTTGAGTTGGCTAAGCAATGAAGCTTTCATACCTCCAAGACAGCCGATTATTAGATTATGGGTTCGCGGTAAACGAAGGTATCTATAATGCTATCTTGACAGGCAAAAAGATATGCACTGTGTAGTGTCACTGGAATCAAATAGGAGGCCAAGCTCCTCTGCGGCCCTATCTGCGGCACGTTATAGAATAGCTGCAGCATTTTATGTTAAAAAAGCTGTAGGCTCCAGGAGCCACGATCATGGTTCCTTAAAGCAACCAATCCCGACGCAACTGGACCGTGTACGTCATCCACTTTTGCTCCACCTGTCCTGGTAGGTGAGCAAGAGGGAAAAATTTACGTGAGATAAGATCGTGCAACACTATTTCTTGGAGTAAGGTCTCTAGCCACGGATGACCTGACGCAGCAGACGGGGCAGTTGGAGATGAAGGTTTCACCTCTAAATACTTCTTCAGAGCTACCAATCGATGTAGAATGTTATGATGTTATGGTTCGCGATGGAATGAGCCTGACGCTGGTAAGCTAGAATCTTGTTGAGTTAGCGAAGAAATGAATCTTTTATGCCTCGAAGACAGCCGATTATGATAACTACAAGATGGACTTTGTAGCCTTTCTATAGCCTGCTCAGAAATAGGGATGTGGCGACCCCATCGCCCGAGAGCTCCTGCTCTTGCAGTCAGCGGCGGTGATTTGGGATAACTTCCCAACGCAACGAATAATGCGGTTACGTCACCCGTATCGCGCAGTGCCACCCACAATGGGCCTCTCTCGGATGGAGGCCATGGTTCAGTTGGTAGTGGCAATAGGACCGATCCGAGGCGACGAACAGGCAATGGCACCGGACAAACGCTGTTATGAGGAACAGTGTTGACAAACTCGATGAAGTGATCCTAGAAGAACAGCCTTTTGCATCCGGTTCGTGATTGAATGAGCCTGACGTGGCAAGACGAAATCATGTTGAGTTGGCTGAGAAATGAAGCTTTCATCATAACCGTTTTCTCGCAAAATGGATACCTGATCTCTTAAATACTAAGGCGTTTTGTGAGCATATTCCGGGTGCATATTGACCCAACGGAAATGTAACCTCTGCATGAATCCCCTTCGCGCCGGTGAGCTTCTTTGCCAACAGGTAAGGTTGTCCCTCCTGAGTTGGTCCGATCATTTAAATCGATGCTCTCTCGTTTGTTCAGGGCCATTGCCTAGTTATCGCTATTATTGAGAAGTTGTAGGCTCCGGAAGCTACGATCATGGTTCCTTAGAGCAACCAATCCCGATGCAACTGGAACGTTTACGTCATTCACTTCTGCTCCTTCTGTCCTAGAAGGTAAGCAAGAGCGGGAAATTTATGCGAGATAACATCGTGCAACACTGTTCCTTGGAGTCAGGTCTCTAGCCGCGGATGACCTTACGCGGCAGACGGGACAGTTGGAGATGAAGGTTTCACCTCTGGATACTTTTTTAGAGCTACCAAGCTTTGTAGAATGTTATGAGGAACAGTGTTGACGGACCTGATGAAGTGATCCCAGAAGAACAGCCTTTTGCATCCGGTTTGCGATGGAATGAGCCTGACGCTGGCAAGCCGGAATCTTGTTGAGTTGGCTAAGAAATGAAGCTTTCATACCTCCAAGACAGCCGATTATGAGAACTACAAGATGGACTTTGTAGCCTTGGTACAGCCTGCTAAGCTCTAAAAGAAGTGCTTGATATTTCACCCGTTTTTATTCCTCCTTTGCCGTGATATTACCATCGGCTGGTGCCGAGAATTCAATCACGTAAAAGATCTTGGTCTTCAGATCTTGGAGGACAATATCAGGCTTCGTAGCACTGATACGCTGAGTGGTGGAGAATGAGAAATTCCAGTAGATCTTACACTGACCATTCTCCACAAAAGACTCGAGTTCCCCCTGGGCGTATGGCAAGACGGGCAAGAGATCAACATCATAGAAGTGCCTAAGATGGTTATATAACACTTCTTGAGCCGCATTGTGCCTCTCGATGTACCCGTAACGTGCATACTTTGAGCATCCACTGAGAACATGCCCAAGTGTTTCTGGCTCTTGCTTACACGCTCGGCAGTTAGTATCGCCTACAGGTATATTCATTATGCGCTCGCGGTAAACTAAGGTGTCTATAACGCCGTCTTGACAGGCAAAAAGAAATCCCTCAGTCTCCGATCTCAATCCAGCAGTAGAATTTACCATGAAGGGGCTTGCCAACATGTTCTCTTAGTAGAA
>CAKNWW010183250.1:0-10331 GCA_932074435.1 Andricus kollari
ACTTTTGCATTATCTGCAAGGGCACAATGCCAAAGATTTTAAATCGGAACAACACAGTTCACTGTAGCATGTGCGATCGTGCTGTGCACTTGAAATGTGCCAACATGAGGACCGCATATTACACTTGCATACATTGTGAATCAGAATAATTTTTTTTTCATCTTTTCAAAATCATTAATTTTTATTTACTGCAACTTTAATAAACATTAACTACTGGAATATGCCATTTTCTTTTATTTTTTTGTCATGGCCCACTACTCCCCACCAAAATCACAAATATCGATTTTTATAAGATTTACGTCATCCTAAATATTTCTCGCGCATTAACGAATTTTATTAATTGTGGTCTTCAGTTGATGTATTGAGAAGTTTACTACAAATACCAGTTCATACATTGACAATTTATCAATGTTCAGTGAAGTTATGTCTCGAAAACAAAGCGTGGCCCACAACTCCCCACTCTCCCCTACCGTAATTTAAAAAAATTTCAAAAATGCTTGAAGGCCGATATTTCTTGTGTATAGCATTACAATTTCACAAAGTTTTATTAAAATCGAAGAACCACCTGCAGATCCTGATATTTCTGACGTGTACTAACCCAGCACCTACACTGCTTTTAAGAAGTTTAGCGGTAATACCATCCACATCAGCAGTCTTACCATTCTTTAAGTTCTTAATTATAGCCCTAATTTCGTTCAGTTTTGAAATCCGAACTGAGACTAATTGAAAATGAACTCCGAAATCCGAATAGATTACAGCTAATAATGTCCAAATCCAAGCGGATTGGAGTAAGAACTTAGTTCTAGATTTTAAAAGTTCAGTTTGGAAATCCGAACTGAGATCAATTCAAAATGAACTCCAAAATCCGAATAGATTACAGATTATGTTCAAATTCAACCGCCCTAGTAAAAAAAGTCAGAAATCATCGGAAAAAAGTCATCAATAATTAACATTTCTATCCACTTTTGTTTCGTTTCGCTACAAAAAATCCTCAGGAAAAGTCAGAATTCGTGAGACAATGTTCAGAAATCATCAGAACTTGGGTTCGAAGGATAATCATTTTATTAAGGCTCCATGGATGGAAGGCCATAAAACCTAATCCCTTTTACATTACACAAGTTATTTATATTATATTTCTAACTTTTGAATCTGTATATGAAATATTGAAATGAAAATATTAAATTATTTAAATCTTTTTCGGTTGACCTGCCTGCGGCCCTCGACCCTGAACTACCGGATAGGTTGTAAATTAATATATCTTCAGAAATTGTCAGACTCAGGATGTTCAAAAAGCGTCAGACCGTCTGACCATTTGTGACGATTCCTGAATTTATTTTTAGTAGGGCAGATTGAAGTAAGAACATAGTTCTAGACTTTGAAAGTTCAATTTGGAAACCCGAACTGAGACCATTTAAAAATGAAGTTGGAAATCCGAATATTTTTTAGTTAGATTATATCCAGCCTTAACCGGATTGAAGTAGGAACTTAAAGTGTGACGTGTGAAGTTCAGCCTGGAAATCTAAACTGAGAAAAATTCAAAAAGAACTGGGCAATCCGAAATGATTGCCGATTGCTGATGTCCAAATGGAACAGGATTGAGTAAGGATTCTAGTTTTAGATTGGAAACGTTCGGTTCGGGAATTCTAACTGAGACCAGTTCAAAATGAACTTGGAAAGCCGAGTAGATTACAGTTGGATAATGCCCAAATAGTACTGGATTAAAGAAGAAACTTAGTTCTAGATTTGAAAAGCTCAGTTTGGAAATTCAAACTGAACCAATTAAAAATGAACTCGGAAATCCGAATAGATTAATCAGATAATATCCAAGCGGCACCGGATGGATGTAGAAACTTAAGGTGCGATTTGAAAGTTCAGTTTGGAAATAAGCATTAAGACCAATTCAAGATGAACAAGGGAACTTGAATGGATTAAAGTTGGTTATGTTCAAATTCAACCGGATTAAAGAAAGAACATAGTGCTAGATTTAAAAAGGTCAGTTTTGAAAACCGAATTGGGACTAATTCAAAATGAAATCAGGAATCCGAATAGAGTACAGTTAGATAATGTCAAAACTGAATCGGATTGAAAAAGGAAATTAGTTCCAGATTTGAAGGGTTGAGTTTGAAAATCTGATCTGAGGCCAGTTAAAAATGAACACGGAAATCCGAATAGATTTCAGTTGATAATGTCCAAATTCGACCGGATTGACGTAGGTACTTGGTGCGTGATTTACAATGTTCAGCTTGAAATCCAAACTGAGAACAATTCAAAATGAGCTCGAAAATCCGAATAGATTACAGATGGTTGATGTCCAAATTGAACCGGATTCTGTTTGGAAATACGAACTGAGACCAGTTCAAAGTAAACTCGGCAATTTGTATAGATTACTGTTACCAATGTTATTAAATCTATATTGGTAAAGTCCAATTAAGAGTTAGAATGCATTAATTAGCTTTTGCGAGTATTGTTTTGTTACTAGTTAGTTCGGTCGTTTATTTTTTGTGTTGTATCTAATTTCTTAGAGATTTGGGTCTTGGGATAATCAGATCATGTTGAAAGAGTGGAGAGAGTTTTCTGTTTCAGGTAGAATTATAAAAGCCAAGGAAGGCGAGAAAGTGAGAGTAGGAGGAGTAGGAAGGCTGGGGAGAGCCGTGGCAGTCTTTAAAGTTTCCTTGCAACATAAAGATGATGTCTTTCGAACGCTTTGATTGGACTGAAATATCAGCGAATACATGGGTTTTTTAGGCGTATTCGTTATCGGCAATTGCCGGGCGATGCGTGTGTTTTTATGTGTGTCTTCGTATGAGCGAAAGCCCGCTCGAACATATGGGCTTTTTGTACATATTCGTGATCGACGAGTGCCGGTCAATGCGTAGTTTTTTTGGACGTGTTTCGTACCGAGCTGATGGGCCAGAAATTTCAGACATAAGTTTATTGGACACAGGAAAATGCGGGAGCTGGTATCTATTTCACTTTATAAACATAACTACGGTATTTAAATATTGATCATTATTGCTTCAACCCTTCCTGGATCCAATAACGGCGAGCTTGTTGGTCGTTCGGCAAGGAGGCTGACGTGGCTGATAATGAGAAGCTCAGGTATCGTCAAGTGAATATTCCGTGTAGCGAGATTGCTTGCAAAGTTCGTCTCTGAACTCCAAAGAGAGATTAGTTCAATGCCTAGTGAGCCGGGTGAAGATGGTGATGCCCTCGCACCGACAGCGAAGATTAACGTAGATCTGGATCAAAGGGAAATCGTAACAATGACGGACCCGACACGTCACATGAGATTTAACTATGCGGTGAGTACACAAAATGATTCCATTGATCATTAGGTGATCATAGCCGGGATCAGCTTCTCGCCCGTAAAAAATATGCAATGAGTTTCGCGAACATCACGTTATGTTAGTTTCAATACGAGGAATCTGGAATTAGAACTGTTGGCAGCTGAAGAGACGCCCAGCATTCAGAGACAAGCTATACAGGAGAGTGATAGAGTCGACTTAAACCTTATTTATGAGCGATGACGACTAGCGAGAGCGAACTTGATGAAAGAGCTAACCTCTGGAAGCTAAGAATCAGTTGTGTCATCAAGACGAAGAAGAATTATTCGTAATGTTTCGTCTTGATTAGACAATTGTGTCAACTGGCCAGCTGTAAATTATATTGCATGCCATGATCAACGGGTTCATACAGATATCAAATGTGCAAGCCGTATACCTGACATTATTGACAGACTAACAGATGTGTTGACTCAGACGATGAACGAGTTTCGTCGCCAATTGGGTTCGGGTACTATCGTGACGGATCGGTTTTTGAACCGTTTAACTGCAATAAAGGAACTGCCAAACTTCGATGGATATGGCTTAGAATGGATACGATTTAAGCGCGCCTTTGAGCAATACACGAACTTAGTAGGTTACACAGATGCAGAAAACATGTCCTGATTATACAAATGTCTACAAGGAAAGGCGCACTAGGCGATAGCAGCCTTGATGATATCTGGTGTGGGCGTTAAGCAGGTAATAGAATGCCTTGAATAAGATTTTGGGAATCCAGATATTATCATCCACACAATAGTAAAAGAGGTCAGAGAACTACCAGCAATCAATGCAAACCAGGTAGATATTATGAATCTTACAACGAAGGCCAGAAATTGCGTAGCGGCTATGGAGGCTATAAATTATATTGGATACCTTCATAATCCAGATTTGTGTAAATGCATCTTTAAAAACTACCGGCGGCCATGCTCTACCATTACAATCATTTTGCTCAGGATGCCCCTGCTAAACGAACCTTGATCGGTGTCTCTCTTAAGTTTCTTATATAATGAAGCTCAGATGGCTTGTAAGGCTTGTTCAACCTGACTTCCAGGAACATCTAAAAGGTCAGTGAATGATGAGCAGGCGAATTCTAGACAAAGCTATCATAAATCTGGAAGAAAAACCGCCGATGTTTTTAATTTTAACGCAGGGGAAAGGGGAACTTTTCTTAAACGCATTATTTAAGTCCCATTTTCATTTTGAAGCAATCGGAATACTACGTCATGACCGTAGTCACGCAATTGTGGAAAAGGCTAATGAAATATTGGAAGAGAATACACGAAGAATTGGATGCCGCTGGGAGGCCCCTCTACTCTGGAAACATGATAAGGTTGAATTACCTGACAATCGACAAATGTCTTTCAATCAGCTAGTTAATATAGGGGAAAATGGATGAGAATGAAAAATTTAAAGAGGAATACTGTGAAAAAATAAAAAACCTGGTAAATAATGGCCATGTATTTAGGCACAAGTTGTTTGGACGCAGGAAAATGCAGGAGCTTGTATCTAGTTCACTTACAAGGGCAGTTAGGTAGGTGTCCGGCGCCGATTTTTTGTTACTTTGAAGGTGAAAAGAGGATCCCAGACTATGAAAAAAATAATAAAAATGTTGGGCAAAGATTCACATTTAGGGGTTGAAATCACCCCTTCTACATTTTTGAGTCTTTTAGTATTTTAAGAGGGAACATTGTTTTTTCTTCATTGTTTTTACACAAAATTGTTCGAATTGATTCTGTATTACAATATTAGCGTGAGTTGTAAAAACACTTACCCTCCAGAGTATCATCATTTAGAAAATCTACCCCTAGAATGCTGCGCCATATGACATATATGTAGTTTAAGATTTTGGACTTTGTTGCTGCAAACATCTGGTTTTGATATTAAATTCTATGAAGAATCATCAGTTTTATTCTAAATTACCCCTAAATTACGTTTCATCCACCCCTATAATATTATCAATGAATAAGAAATATATTTATTAATATAACATTTCTGTAAGAAAAGGATTAAAATATTTGGTTTGGACAATCAATAATAATATAACTGATTTTTTGTTAACGATGTGACTTGCTCTTATATTAATAAACCCTTGTAATTAACCCATATCCAATCGTATGATACCCTATTGTTTGTATTATTCATTGTTTAAAGTATACGGCCAACTACTAACTTGATGCGAAAAATATATTTTGTGCATGAAAATCATATCCAAATAATAAGCCACGTCGTCGTAAGGTGGTAAGTGCAGTAATAACGTCAGGTCGAGGGGACGTACCGGGACAAAACTGGAACCGAAAGAGTCATGGTTGGTTTGTTTTGCATACTGAGGAGCCTATCAGTCTTCTATAGTTTAGCAATAGATGAGAAAATGTGTAAATTTCCCCAAGTACCCGAAAATTTCCAAAAATTTAATAAAGTTCAATGTGTTCCCATGAATTTCATAGATTTCAATTATTTTTCTTAAATTTCATAATTTTTCATAAATTTCCAGAAATTTCAGACACTTGCAGAAATTACCATACCATATCAAATCAAATTCAAATCAAATATTCATCTTAATTTAAGTTAAAAATCAAAAATGTCTTCAATGAGAAGTGGAATTTCCAATCAAATTTAAATCAACTCAAATATTCTTTGTAAAAGTGTTGGAACTAGGACCCCACGTCAGAATTGAATTGCCTCATTTTATTCCGTAAATACTAGAATCACATCTTTTTTCAGATATTTATAGCCTTGTTCTAGCCAAATCTTTACTCCGAATAAGAATTTGATTCAAAACAGGAATAGGCCCTAATTATCTAAAAAAGATGTAATCATAGTATTTATGGAGTGAAATAAGGCCACTCAATTTTAAGGTTGGCTCCTGGTTTCAACGCCCTTAATTTTAGCTCAGAATAAAATGCTCATAGCATAATGGTGCCTCTGCGTATCAAGAAATGATGGAAGTGCAGTGCACCATATCCCAGGTTAAACCAAATGTGTGGCCTACAAGGAGGCGGAGAAGGCGAACAAAAAAAGGCTTGATGGCGACTGCACTACAGGGCAATCTGAGACGCTGAAAATTAGCCCAAGATCTGATCTGTCAGATGGCATGGACCACAATGCAGAAGTCTTCATAATCAGCGAGTAGTACGCTCCAAATTGCTAGTGGAAAAGCAAGGCAATAGAAGTCGCAGATAAATTAGCTGAAAACCAACATGGCTTTTGAGAGGACAAGTCCACAATCGAAGCAATGTGCGAGGTAGTCCAGGAATCAGAGAGGGCGTGACGTGGAAAACACAGGACCGTATCGGTCTGTGTACTAGGTGTCCAATTGATGTCCAAATTGAACCGGACTGATGAAGGATCTTAGTTCTAGATGTGAAAAGTTTAGTTCGAAAATCATAACTGAGACCTTTTCAAAATAAACTCAGATATCCAAATAGATAACAGATAATTTCTAAATTAAACCAATTTAAGGTGGGAACTTACTGTGCAATTTATAAAGTTTATTTTGAAAATCCGAACTGAGACCAATTGAAAATGAACTGGGCAATCTGAATAGATGACCGATAACCTCAGGCGAAGAGTTTTACTGAGTCGTCATGTGTCATAGACCACACAAAAATACGCAAACTTACTGATAATCCTATAGTAAGATCCGTACTCTTTACTCTAATCCCATCCAGTAAGTAAAGCTCTCCACGCGGGCCCATTAGTATCCAAGGTCTTTTGTTAAACGCGTCTTTTACTTAGCTCATACACTTCATCACACAATTATTATAGACCGTTTTTCTTCATACACTCCTAACATTATTTTCTCGGTCTGTATCTGTGTACGCTACCATTCGCTTCCCCTAAATATACTTGTTTCGACCATCTCTTTCTTTCACCCTTGTCAGTGTTTCCTCTAACGCCACATTCTTTGAGAATCCTCTTATTACTGACTTTGTCTATTAGCATTTTACCTCATATATTCCGCAGGAATTGCCTGCCAACCCCGTTAATTGTACTCTTATCCTTTTCTTGGTAGGTCCAAATCCCACTACCGTGCAATACAGTGGGTGCAAGTACAGAATTACATATTGCAATTTTAGCTTGATTTGTTATATTTTCACTTCTGGTAATGACTCCTACACTGCCTATAACCTTCCTACCCTCATTTATACGTTTGGCTATCTATCCATCGATTTTTCCGTGAGTAGTAAATAAACTTCCAAGATACGCGTATTCATTAACTTGTTTTATCCTCTCATCGTCTAGGGCAATGATGAATACTGTCTTCTCATCCTTTCCTTCCAACACCATAATTTTTGTTTCATTCACGTTAATTTTGATGCCCATGCTCTTCATGCTAGTATTTACTCTGCTCAACATTCTCTGCAAGAGTTCGACTATTTCTACCGTAACAACCTTATCATCTGCAAAAGCTAACCCACAAAAAGGGCCATTCTTAAACACTTAATCATGAATATAATAAACAGCCGAGAGGTCATAACGCATTCTTCACAAATCACGTTTCCTGATATCAAACCAGTCACTCAGTTGTCCATTTACCCTTACACTCGTTTTGCTACCCACATATATTGCTTTTATTGTTACTAAGAGCCATCCATTGACTCCATACTATCTGATCCGCACATGATCTTGGTAGAATAAATCTATATTCGACCTTTCAGATATTTTTTTGTTATTTTCATTACCTTACGAATAAGTATTTTTGAATATATTTTGCCTACGGTAATTAGTAAGCTGATAGCTCTAGAATTACTGCAATTACCTTCACGACCCTTTTCTTTGTACACTGAAACTATAAATACTATAACTGAAACTATAAATACTCGTCACTGCTTTTAAGAATTTTAGCGGCAATACCATTTACACCAGCAGCCTTACCATTATTCAAGTTCTTATTTACATCTCTAATTTTAGAGGCACAAATTCTTTCAACCGTGTTTTTCAAGCGTGTGTGCTTTTCTTCGATGTCACAGTTGTGCTGCTTCGTAGCTTCGCCTCCCAATGATCCCATAAAAAAAGTCTCGCCAAGCGTCTTTTGCTCCGTCCGTATCATATAACATTTCACCCTTGCTATTACTATTGCCGACTAACTCTGTACTGCTACTTCCTTTCTTAGTGATCTGCACCAATTTTCAATATGATTTCTTATTTCCTTCCAAAGCGTTTTGCATTTTCATCTCTTCTTCCGCTGTGATTTTTTCCTTGCATTTATGTTTCGCAATGCAAACATGTGTTATGAGTTTGTAAAATTTAATGCGTCGTGTATTTGAATACTAAAAAAGGGTTTATCTAATGAAAATAAACTTGAAAGACAATTTTGAAGTATTACCCCGGTAAAGAGGCTTGCATTCATAGGTATTAAAAATTTTAATTTCTAGGAATGCCCTTACTGCTGTTCTATTACGAATCCTCGATTAGGCGGCGAAAATAATTAGATTCCAATCCCTTTCAAAGCCGATTGAAGCTACCAAACGTAATCTCAAATAAATTACAAAGACAATTTTCATTTAACGCATTAGAAGGCGCTCCAAAAGTATAAAATTTCACAAACCTAATAGAATTGTGCATAAAAATACATCACCTTATCATAAAACTCTCGTTTTATTCAAATTTGATAAATTAAAAAATATAAAATCTTGACAAACAAATTAAGAATTTGTGTTCATTACAGCTACCTTTGTAGAAATCAATGTTGACAACGTAAAATGATCAATACGGTGTTTTAAAATGCCTTTTACGTCATTATTATTCAAAAACAGTAAATAACAACAGCTAAATGTGCGAATTTGAAAAGGATAAAAAATGTTCTATTCATTGGTTGCTTTGGGTTATCCATAAGTATTCAGAAAAATATTGTCGCCACTGGGTATAGAAAGGGAATCAGCTAAAGAGATAACTTCTGTTGCTATGGGAATTTAAAATGCGTGGACAAAAACGATATCGAAAAGGATTGAATAATCGTCACATGACCATTGAACAGGACATTTTCAAATACTTTTCAATGCAAAAACTTCCATCACAATAATAGGATATACCAGGATATCCCATTCGATTCCATTTATCTCCCAGGTTATCACTGATATATCTCTGGGACAACCTGAGAGATAAATGGGATCAAATGGGATACCCCGGTATATACTATTGCTGTGAGGATTCTTACCGGGACAACCGTAAAAGCGTCGTTAAGTAAATCTGATCTAGTGCAATTGAATAAATAAATATAATGTAAACTCCCAATGCACTCGCATTTTACTTGCACGCATGCGACTCGCACAACTTGCGACGTGCCTACCCCGAATATGAAGACGCACTTGCGCAATCCCATGTCCAATCGTAGGATACCCTATTGTTTGTGTTATTCATTGTTTAAAGTATACGGCCAACTACTAACTTGATACGAAAAATATATTTTGTGCATGAAAATCATATCCAAATAATAAGCCACGTCGTCGTAAGGTGGTAAGTGCAGTAATAACGTCAGGTCGAGGGGACGTACCGGGACAAAACTAGAACCGAAAGAGTCATGGTTGGTTTGTTTTGCATACTGAGGAGCCTATCAGTCTTCTATAGTTTAGCAATAGATGAGAAAATGTGTACATTTCCCCAAGTACCCGAAAATTTCCAAAAATTTAATAAAGTTCAATGTGTTCCCATGAATTTCATAGATTTCAATTATTTTTCTTAAATTTCATAATTTTTCATAAATTTCCAGAAATTTCAGACACTTGCAGAAATTACCATACCATATCAAATCAAATTCAAATCAAATATTCATCTTAATTTAAGTTAAAAATCAAAAATGTCTTTAATGGGAAGTGGAATTTCCAATCTTTAAATCAACTCAAATATTCTTTGTAAGAGTGTTGGAACTAGGACCCTACGTCAGAATTGAATTGCCTCATTTTATTCCGTAAATACTAGAATCACATCTTTTTTTTCAGATATTTAGAGCCTTGTTCTAGCCAAATCTTTACTCCGAATAAGAATTTGATTCAAAACAGGAATAGGCCC
>CAKNWW010183266.1:0-10693 GCA_932074435.1 Andricus kollari
AATCCTCTTATTTACTAGATAGTTCAGGACATATATGTTGTCCATCACCCCCATCCCTTTTCTAAACCCCGTCTGATTCGGAGACACTATCTTTTTTTCCTCAACTTCTTTCTTTAACCTCTCCGATAAAACAGTCACATAAACTTTATACAATGTTGGCATTAGTGTCACTCCTCTATAATCCTTAATCTCCTCCCCTTTGTCTTTCTTCACTATTGGTATCACTATTTCTTCTTTCCATAACTCTGGCCACCCCTCTCCTCTCCATACTCTACTGCACATTAACCATGCCCATTCCTCTAATTCCGTCCCCCCATATTTCCAGAATTCATTTGGAATCTCATCTATGCCAGGAGCCTTTCCATCTTTCATCATCCGTAATACCTTGATTATTTCCTCCCTTGTAATGTCCTCCTTATCTGATTCCCTGCCATCTTTTCCTCCTTTTCTAACTTTCCTCTCTACCCCTCCTAGCAATTCCATAAAATATTGTTTCCATTCTACCATCTCAATATCCTGATTTACTCTTTTCCTTCTTCTCCCTCTATTTACTACCTTCCAAACCTCCTCTTCCGTCCTAGCCTTCTCCGCTTCTTCTTCAAACTATTTATTTTCCTCCTCTTTTTTTTGCTCACACAACTCAGTATACTCCTTCTTTATTCTCCTATATTCTTCTCCACTACTTGTTCCTTTTCTCCATTTTCTTAATTCCCTTCTCACTTCCTTCTCCTTCTGTTTACATTCCGCATCCCAGCCACTTCTATCCCCTCCTTCACTAACCTCTTGTTTGCTTGTGCACTCTAATGCTCGTTTTATTTCTGCTACCGTTATTTCCATTTCCTTGTTTACATTTTCTTCCCCCATTTTGATAATCCCGACTTTTTCTTTAAACTGTTCTTTACCTTTCATTGACCAATCCCCTCTTCCTGCTCTTTTTACTTTTGCTTCCTTTTTATGTATATCATTAAGCTAATTCCCTTTCGGCGAGCCTCTAGGGGTGAGCGTGACACTACCCGATTCGGGTAGTGTTTTTTAGGTGGATAGTTTCTTGTAGTAAATAACTACAAGTGTGGGCTCACCACTCACTATTAATGGAAAGTGATCCGAATCTATATAGTCCCCTACCTCTAGTTTCTTAACCTTTTCCCTTACCTCGTCGTCCACTACCACATAATCAATTACCGTTCCCCTCTTTCCTCCTGAACGTGTATATTCCCCTTCCTCATCCCCCTCTATACTTCCGTTTAGAATAAACCATCCCATCTCCCCTAGGCTCTTCAACAATTTCTTTCCCTCCCCATTTAGTATCTTGTCTTTGGATTTCCTTTCTCGGTCTCCACCCGATTCCCTTCCTCCTCTATCTCCTGTTCTCGCATTAAAATCTCCTCCTATTATAAGTCTAAGGTCTTGCTCATTTTCTTCCATCAGTTCTCTCATCTCGTCTGATTTCTCCTGCATATCCCCGTTCACATAGACCCCCACTATCTTCCACCTCTCTCCTCCCATATTTATCTCTTCTACTATTAATCCTTTTTTGTATTCTTTCATCTCCTTTTTATCCTTCTCTTTTGTACATTCGTTTCTTACTCCCATCACCATCCCTCCCACTGCTCTGCCTTTTTTATTCTTCCTCTTTGCATTTTGAACTTGCCATTTGTAACCTCTTGGTAATCTTCCCCTTACTCTTTCCCATCCCTTTTCATCTAGCCACATCTCCATCATTACTACTACATCCCATTGTGTCAAATTTGTCATATACTCCCTATCCTTTCTTTCTAAGCCTGCTATATTCCAGTAGCATATCCTGCAATCTTCCCTACTTTCGTTTCTCGTCTCTTTTTGTTTCCTACTATTTTTTATTTCCTTACCTCCCGATCTTTCTCCCCTAGTTTCCCGATACCTCATTTTTTACTAACTCTTCCCTGTCCTCGTCCCAATTCCACCATACACCTTCAATCTGTATTGTCCCATACTTAACCCATGTTCTTCTTCCCTTTTTTCTTTCCTCTTCAGCTATTTTCCGTAACTTATACTGCATATTCCTTTCTACCCATGTCGAATCATCCTCTATTCTCTCCGAGTTTCCATATAACATGCTCTTCTTTGTCATTACTTCCCTCTTGTGTTCCCACTTTTTTAGTTTCACCAGTACCATTCTCTCCCCTCTTCGCTCTTCCCTTCCTACACCTCGCACTTCCTCTATCTCTACCTTAGCATCAATCCTTTTTAGTACTTCTTCTACTCCTTCCATCATCTCCTTCCCCTCTAATCTTAGACCCTTTATCACTATGTTTCTTTTTCTATTTTTCTCAGCCTTTTTTTCTCCTTAATCCCACTCTCCCCTACTCTAAACTCACGGTTTGAGCTTTCTATTTTTTGCAGCCTACCATCCAGCTCCTCTACTTTTTTATTCGGCTCTTCCTTCTTTTCTAGTCTTTTCTCCAGCGCCTGCATCCTTTTCTCTAACTTTTCCCTAAACTCTTCCCATTTCCTAATTTCTCTCCTCAGTTCTGCCATTTCCTGCCTAATTTCTTTCCTTATTTCCTCTACTCTTTTCTCCTGCTTTTCTTCATACATCCCCATTACTTCCATCATCATTTTACGCATTTCATTTAAATGTACATTTTCTTTTTGATCTGTATGTTTTGGTTCTATTGAGCCAAAACTGTCCGCCCTTAATCCCTCCCGTTCTACAGTTTTTTTGTACTGTCCTCTCTTTTTTGTCTGAAGTTTCGGCGTACCGAATACATCCTCGTCCGACTCCCTTTCCTCTTTGCTATCGCTGTCTCCGTTACCCATCAAGCTGATTCGCAGTGACCTCTGTCTGTAACCCCATACGTAACTTTCGTTAAATATATCTCTACTGCTCTACCCCACCCTGCTACCGTACCTTCTTCCGTGCTTCTCTCTACCTTTCCCTCCCTGTTTCCGCCACTTGGCTACACTTGTCTCCCCACCCTGCTCCTCACGCCAAGCAACCCAACCTCCCAGCCTACACAAAACAGTCTCAAGCTCACAAATTATAACCAACCTCTTCACTTCTATTATATTTTTCAGACAATCTCACAGTACCAAAACCCTCAATCACACTTCTGCCACCAACTCACCTCAAATTCCACTTCAAAATCACTCAAATCTGCACTACACAATCACCGCCACCTAACACTTTCATGCCGGAAACGGAAGTCTAAAAAATTATAATTTGAAGCAAAATTTTTTGCTCAATTTAGAATTTTTTCAAAATGGCCAAAAAACATGTTCTTGTGGATTGCGTCATATGCACACATTTTAAAAAGAAGCTGAAGAAATTTCGGATTCGACACATTCAACTTTTTTGGAAATGTGTGCATAGGACTGAATCCAAAAGAACATGTTTTTTTGCCATTTTCAAGAAATTCTAAATTAAGCAAAAAAATTTTTCGGTAATTTATCATTTTTTATTATTATTCACTAGCGGAAACTGTGCATAGAAAAAATTCGTCCGAAATATCGGAGCAATAGGGAAATTTTTTGGCATTTTCAAAAATTTGAATTTTCAAATAAAAAAAGAGAACAGAAGATATTAACCGATTTCAAAAATTTCTTTTCTCACTTTTTTCGGATGTCAACCCACAAATTTTTTTCGCTCAGCTCTAAAGATTCGACTATTTTGATAATTTTCAATCCGTCCTACTGTTTACTCTCTAGAGAGCGAGAGCGTTATTCATGCAACGCATATATTTTTTCACAAAAAATTCGATTGAAATTTGGCGGGCAGATATGGGCAGCTAAAATTGAAATATTTCATTCGCAATACGTATTTTTTACTTACTTCTAGGAGTTGATTCCATTTTATATGAATGGAATTGATAATTCCAACAATTCAGGCTTTTAAAACGCCCACGTCTCCTTTTCTCTCTTCTGAACGTGCTACTCACTGCTCGTAAGAACGCTACATTTCAATTAACCTCAGCACTGCTCAAGTCGAGTTGGGGACCTATTATGAGTGAATTCGATTTCACTAGGGATTACTGTAGCCGATCCTAAGTCGAAAAATCCCCATTAAAAACTTTCATTTTTTGGACTTTCGTCCGAGTTTTTTCGGGTTGGCCCCACTGTGGCTAGGCGTGAATTACTCGGTTGGAAATTAGTACTTTTGTGGATGGGTATATAGTTATAGGGTAGATATGTATATGGGTGTAAGGTATAGATATTTTAGATTGATATAGAATTCTCGTGTTATTTATTTAAATGACACGTTCGTTCCGGAACACTGCTCCGACCCAACCTGGGTCAGCAACCTGCTGATAAATCTCTCTAGCGATCACCCCACGTGAAGAGCCTCACAAAATTGTGATGTGCGGTTCCCTACTTGGGCCCATTAGTATCTAAGGTCTTTGTTTCAGGCGTCATTCACTCTTCTCACATTCTAAACATTCTTTCAGCGGTCTACCTGTAGGCATTCTGCCATTTTCTTTACCTTTATACACCTGTTTTGTTCAGTCGTTCATCTTTCATTTTTCAACATGCCCGAACCACCTCATCTCGTTTCGGACTTTGTCCATCAGTGTTTTCCTGCATATTGTGCGTAGAGGTTTCATGCCAATCGCGTTAATTTTACTCTTGTCCTTTTCTTGACATCGTCTCGCTCCCATATAATACAGTCGGTACAAATATAGAATTATGTATGGCCATTTTAGCTTTTTTTGATAGGTTTTTATTTCTGAGAATGGACCCTACTCTACCGATAACCTTCTTACCCTCGTTTATGTTCGTTGAAGAGGGCCATTCTTAGACACTTATCCATAAATATAGAGAATACCCAGATATATATATGACTAGCCCTCAACCGGAATTTGCAGGCGACCTATACAACCAAGATCCATAAGTATAGCGAGCTGAGGCATGACGTAAAGACAATATGGAAGAATGCGAAACATGAATCTATTCATCCTATTGTGATTTCGGCTACAGGCAATATGCACTAAACATCTTAAACATTTAGGAGTCAGTAGGGTACTGGCAGCAGCTCAAAAGGCGGTTTTATTAAACACCTGTCGTATTGTAAGAAACTTCCTAGACCATCAGGAAGCAAGCGACTAAAAACCTATGGAGTGACAGATGGTAGCTTCAAGAAAGCATACCGAGGCGACTATTGTCACCTCCAACACTCGCAGCCGCTGTGTAAGGACGACAGCGGTAAAAGGCGAACTCCAAAGTACACCATGCTCCTAATTTTGTACCTGCAACGTCATCACAAAAGATTTTAAACATCGTATTAAATTAATTTATAACAACCTTATCTCATTAGGCACTTGACTTAGTTTTGACTGCTGATGAAAAACCGGGTTCACCCGAGGACAAGTTGAAAAAAATAATGGCCAGATCCATTCTTATTGTCAAAATATTTCGATTAAGTGATAAAATTGTTTTAAAAAAAAACAGTTTTATTGAATGAAAAATAAATTCTATGCAAAGTTTGTGGTTTATTAATTATTATTATTATATTATATATTATTAATTATTAATTGAAATATAATTGTTAAGTTTCAAAGCAATTTGAAATAAAAAACAAACTGTCTGAAGCTTTTGGGAATTTAAGAAGACGTTTTAAAAATTTTATTTAAAAAAATGTAACGGCAAGGTAACGCGTTAATTTTTTCTGTACCGGTAAAGCGTTACTTTTTGCACACTGTAACTATAACGGTAACGCGTCGCAAATTTTAAAGAAGTAACGGTAAGGTTAATGCATTACTTTCAGTTCAGTAAAGTCCATAGAAGTTTTCTGCAAAGTTTTACTTAAATTGATCCTAGCTGTTCACGAAGTACGAGTGTTTCATTGTTTCGCGTAGTGCAATGAGACTGAATTCGCAGCGGCGCAGCAGGCTTTTATCCAGGCTTAGGTGTGGAAAAACTTATTTTCCAGCGTGAACTCTTTATGTCAATTAAATATTTAAATTAATTAATTAATAATGATTGAAAATATTGAATATTAGCTTAATTGTGTCGCATTCTATAAAATTAATTGCACAGCCCCATAAAAAAAGTAGGTTGTACAAAGGACAAGAGTAGTCTCATCCTATGTATTTTGGGTCGCTGAATCCGAATCCAAGGTCAGAATTACGCCATCACTTTCAGGTTTTTTTCTAACCTCAAAAAGCATAGTTTTTTGGCTGTTTTTGCATTGAAAAGTATGTAACAAAAAAAAAAAGTTTTTTTTTTTAAATTTACATCACAAAGTCGGATTCAGCGGCGAAAAATACATAGAAATGGTCTCTCTTGGTCCGTTGGGCCCAATACTTTACGGTGGGGGAGGGGCTTCACAGAAAACAATACCGTAAAACCTTGCCGAAATAAAATTGATGTTTCGCCAAACCAGAGTAGTCACATCCTATGGATTTCGAGTCGCTGAATCCGAATCCGCACTCAGAATTCTCAAATTAGATTTTTTCACTTCCTAACCTTAAAAAATTGTTTTCGCGTTGACTTTTTTGGTGATAGAAAACATGTTATCAAAGAATACAAACTTGTTCGGAAATTCTGACAGAGAATGAACATTTAGCGTTTCGAAGTACATAGAAATTGTATATTTCCACAACGCCGACCCCCCCCCCCCCCCCCCCTAATTCCCTTATGGTATTTCGAACTAACCAAGGTTCCCGGATTAGCGAGATAAATGCGTGCCTCGCTGCTATGCCCCTCTGTGGAACCGCAGAGGCGCCTTTACTGCGATGCAAGTCAATTTGGGTAATGTTTAAGCCAGGAACAGTCATTTTAGGTCTGCCCCCGGTCTTCCTGTGTCCCGATCGTGCCTGATGATTCGCCAGGACGCTGTCCGTAGTGAAAGGTTGCATCCCTCCAATCACCGAAGGACCACAGACGGGTTTAGGTTTAGGTCTGCGCCTTCCCAGGGCCTTGTCTCGGCCACTGTATTATGTAACCAGCATGTAACCTAGCTTTAGCCGCTGGGTTGGCTGCGACAAATACGAAAACCCCTCCCCTATAGAAGGAAGTCTCGAATTTTGGCCATTGATCTCGGACACTCTTTCGAGCGTCTTCCAGGTGGCCTCCCTGAAGAGCTCAAACTGCTCCGCAGTAAGCAGTGTGTCTGGGTAGCTCGTGTCCACCACCGCCAAGGGGTTAGCTTGTACCTCTTCATAGGCTTAGCCCCACCCCCCTGCCCTCCCATGGGATTTCCTCTGAGCCCCTCCCACTCTTCTGGGCCACGGTGCTGGTTGTCGGAGTTGTGGAAATAGACAATTTCTATGTACTTCGAACCGCTAAATGCTCATTCTCTGTCAGAATTCCCGAACAAGTTTGTATTCTTTGATAACATGTTTTCTATCACGAAAAAAGTAAACACGAAAACAATTTTTTTGAGGTTAGGAAGTGAATTAAAGCTAATTTGAGAATTCTGAGTCTGGATTCGGATTAAGCGACTCGAAATCCATAGAATGTGACTACTCTGGTTTGGCGAAACACCAAATTTGTTTCGGCAAGGTTTTACGGTATTGTTCTCTGTGCAGCCCCTCCCTCACAGCAAAGTATTGGGCCCAACCGACGAAAAGAGACCATTTCTATGTATTTTTCGCCGCTGAATCCGAATTTGTGGTCTAAATTTAAAAAAATACGGGTTTTTTTGTTACATACTTTTCAATGCAAAAACAGCCTGAGGTTGATGGCGGAATTCTGACCTTGGATTCGATTTCAGCGACCCAAATTCCATAGGATGTGACTACTGTTGTCCGTCGGACAACCTACTTTTTTTGTGGGGCTATGTTATACTTCCTTTTAATTTTAATGAAGCAAATTTGTATTTTATAAGGTATGTTTATTTATAAAGAGTAGGGCATAATATTAACATAAAGCTGTCGAATATACTGTTTGACTTTATTTGCATAATGTTTTTCTTAAATTTAAGAGACTAGTTTATTTTATTAGATTTTACTATTTAATACAATAATAAATTAATAACAGTAATAATTTTTTTCAATTTATTTATGAATTTTGTAACTTTTATAGGTTCGAACGCCTGTATGAATTCTGAAAAAAGATCAGGATAGGTAAGATGAAATGCTAGATTAAGATTAGCCTTTAAGATTAGCCTCGTTCTTTTTTAATCTCTTATTACGTTTTTAAAAATAATTTTTTTGTTTTTTCCGTGTATTTTTTTTCACGAAAATATTCAAACATGTACAACAAGAAGAAAGAACCACCGGCTGTTTCTCCCCCTTACATGCCCCCTTTCTACCTATCTAATTATGTAGAAAGGGGCGCCATGGAAATGGTTGGATGGCTACTGAAAATGGAATTGAGGTTTCTCCAATCATCTCTACCCTTTTCCAGTATCGCCCCTTCAACAAAAACAGTACCCCGTAGAATATCTCTTTTTCTACCCTTCGGGTTGAAAGAGACAACTCGAAATGAATTAGGGGTGTGTTTCCGCTATCGACTACACTTTTTCTAATATCGCCCCTTTAACAAACATACCACCACTTTGTATACCCCGCTTTTTATCTTACGATGTGAATAGAAAAGACGTAATGTCGAGAAGGTATGTTTTCCTTTTACAGATTAGGTTTTAAAACAATTAGAAATAGAAAAAAACTGTCTAAAGATTTTGTGAATTTAAAATGACGTATTCAAGATTTAATAAAAATGTAACGGTAAGGTAGCGCGTTAATTTTTTTCTGTAACGGTAACGCATTACTTTTCATAAAATGTAACGGTAATGCGCGGCCAATGTTTAAGAAGTAACGGTAATGTTAATGCGTTACTTTGAGTTCCATAAAATCTGTAGAAGCTTTCTGTGAAGTTTGACTTCAATTGATCCTATCTGTTCACAAAGTACGAGGGTTTCATTATTTTGCGCGGTGCAAACTTTGCAAACGTTCCCTTAACAAACACACTGACACTTTGCATGTCCCCCTTTTTATCTATTGGTGCGGATAGTAAGGGCATAAATAGGAGAAAATCTACTAGAAAGGGGGTGGTGATGTGATCTTACTCAACCGGACTTTTTTTCCATTATAGCCTCTTTCTGTATTTTTATTTTTAAAATGTAGTTTTTTCAAGTTCTGACCTTGAAAATTAATTTTTCGGATATTTCGGAGTTATGTGCTTTTCGGAACCTGACCACAGCACTTTTTGGAAACAATATACAATTTTTGACTTAGTTTCACCCACAAAACTTATCTTTTACTGGTTTTCAATTGATCCTAAAATGTTTAATGAAAATTAGTCACTAATTGATCCAGATATCCAATACGGGTAGAAAAATAGATTTTAAGTGTAACATTTTAGTGGTTGTAGTTAGTTGTGATTCGCAGACGCGAATCTTTATATGCCTACGTAAATCTGGCTATATCCGGATTTATTATGCTATACGTAGCTATACGTAACTTCATACCGACCATAAGGGACTATTCATGCGGGCACCCACATTTGAATAATACATTTTAATATAAGCGATTGTGTTCTTTTTCTTATAATGAATGAAAATTGTATTCGTATAAGATTCTCTGCTCTGTAAATTTGGTTAGGTTGTGTAAAAAAACTCGCGAAACACTTGACTTACAGAAATTTTGACGTAATTTGTTCAATGAATCATATTTTCTAGCACTCGAACAAGATTTATGCAGATTTTCATATGAACAGAATATATTTTTCGTCTTTCAGAATGATTTTTAGAAGAATTTTCGTTTTTGTATGGGGAAGCGTCTCATAGTATTTTATTATAAGCCAAAAGAAAAATTGTTTTCCTTGATAATCATTCGATTTCTGAGATCAAAATGCCTTTCAAAACGTTTAAAAATAAAATTTATCAGATTATAAGATGTAATATGTCTAATTTACTAATGCACTAAGAATAAACCTGCTGTTTTGTTCCAAGTGACAATAAGTAGACTATTTAACGTTGCTCTGAATTTTAGAAACGTCATTTGTTTTACTATGATTCAAAAACTTATAAATAATTACTTTTCAATAAAATTTTCCTTCTGAGTGCTATCCACAATTGTTATTGTATAAACATTATTCTTTTACGTAAATTTATTGCTAGACACATGCTGAATAACTTCTAGTCAGAGCGAACTAACACTAAAGAATATAACAATCTGATTAAATAGTATTTCTTCATGATGAATATATAATAAGTATTCAGTAAAATAATACATGCTGTTGAATGCTGGTTCAATTTAACTAAAAATCACGCACTGGGAGTCTATTAATACATTTTGCAAAAAACTGCTTTTATGAAGAAAAATTGCTAAATTATGTACAGTGAACTTTCTTTTATTCTACTGGCCTTGAAACGTTTGCGTTCGGTTATTCTAAGACTGGAGGGGCCCCCACCTCTACCGCTATTCAGCAGTTTCTTTTTATCAACGACGCTCATTGGCTGCCCCGTTCTTATATCGATGGGTCGTCTGTATGCAACTTTTAGAACTGAAAAGCGCGGGAGATTTCAAATCAATAATAATACAAATAAATACATTCAACATTCCTAGAACTGCTGGTCCACGCAGTTTCTCAGCGCGGAGGGCGAGAGACGGTTGCGAGTCACGCTTAGGAAGGGCCGAGTGGGTGAGAACTCTGTCGAGTACATATATTACGTAATATTATGGAAAAGGTTCAGGCGGGTGGATATCCGGCTTATTGCGCAGTTGAAAAAGTCGCGGTCCGTTAGTCTTTGTTAGCGTTAGTGTTTTTTTTT
>CAKNWW010183576.1:0-13259 GCA_932074435.1 Andricus kollari
TAGCCGTATCTAGTGAAATGTCAACGAATAAGAGGTTATATTACAGCTATCACTATTTTGATTAAAAATAACTTATTCTTCTTGCTGGATATGTTTAAAGGTAATTTTGCCAGTACATAAAATACCACAGACGCGAACCATTATGTTTTCCCATCTTCAAATGTTTTGATTTTTATAAAAAGCTGCGGTCGGCTTTGCCCTCCGGTGTGGGGCAAAGCCGACGAAATACAGCTTGTTAGAAATAATTAAATTATTAAATCATTGTTTTATTCATGTAATAATTACTTATAGAAATATGATATAAAATAATGTAGGACTCGAAATGAAAAAAAAAATCGATCAATTCTACATCTTATTAACTTCAAAAAAATCATTGACTGTTAACTGGTCGGCGCTGCCCCTCCTTACCCTACTTCTTTCCACACCACCCACGAGGTAAAGTATTCGGCGCTTTTTTTTTTAGAGTGGTGTCCCCCAATAGGCCTAATCCACTATCTCCTGTTTGCGGCTTTCCATGAATTATATGTCTTCATGTTTTTTGATTTTCATTATAACCTTACACAATATTGAAAATCCATTTCCGCTGAATTTTCATCATCATCTTTGTCACTGCTGGTCTCAGAATCATCCTCCCTGTTTATAGTTAGAGGTTGAATTTCTCTGACGAGAAATCCTTCTTTTTCGAAATATTCATTCTCTAATTTTTTCACGTGTTTCGTGCAATCGATGGGATTAAATTCACAGTGCGCCACGGACAGCCATATAATTCTTACATCATCTCTTTGCATATCTTTCGCTAATTGATCAAGCGAGTACATTTTCGGATAGCGATACAATTTCCTTAATGCCATCAGTTTCTTTTTCTTTATTTCGTGAAATAAAGTAGCTTTTCCTGGCAGAGGTAAATTTTTGGAACCATCCACTCTACTACTACTGCACCAGATGGGACCGCAAAATCTCCACGATAACCAACAGCACTGACGTATATGATTAGCTCCGCATCACGTTCCATCACTGTAATAGAAATTCCACTCTAACTGTCTGCAGTGATTATGCATGACACTTGCCACTGTTGATTGACGAAAGACTAGCAAATCTGGAAAATCCTTTTTTAACCAAGGATGGAGTTCATTAAGCGTTGAAAATTTCTTCTGAATGTAAAAATCTAAAAGTTTTCGCCTAAAAACACCCTTCAAAAATTCATAAATTTCTACACGTGGTCGTCCCATTGTTGAAGAGGGCCATTGTTAGACATGAGTACATAACGCATCCTTGCCTAACACCTTGCCTAATATCAAACCAATCACTCGGTTGTCCATTTACGTTTACACTCGCTTTACTACCTGCATATATTGTTTGTATTGCTGTTAGGAGCCACCCATTAACTCTTTTAGGACTTTCCAAAGCTTAATTCTATCACCGTATGACACGCTTTTTCCAGGTCAACAAATGTACAGATAACTTTTTTGTTTACCCTCAAACTTCTTTCTGTGATCTGTCTCAAGCTAAATATCTGATCCGCACAAGATAGTGTAGGGACAAAACTAGAACCGAAAGACTCATCCTAGGTGAAAAAGTTATGTATAGTTTATATGTTGTGGAGAAGACAACGCTATTTTTCATTTATTTTTTAAATATTTCTGTATAAAACAAATCACAAATATACATAACTTTTTCACCTATGATGGTTGGTTTGTGTTGAATACTGAGGAAGCCTTCTTCAGTTCAGAAATAAATGAGAAAATCTGTATCATTCCCCAAGTTTCCGAAAATTTACACAAATTACATAAATTTTCATAACTTCTCATAAATTTCATACATTTTAGTAAATTTTCGTAAATTTCATAACTTTTCATATTTTTCGATAAATTGCTTAAATTTTCAGCACGATTTGGGGAGGAACACGTGTTTTGACACTCTAGTTTTTACGAGCAGCGCTTTTACCCATTGTAAGAAATCTTCAAAACTATTTTGTACATAAAATATTCTCTTTAATTCTAGTTGAGTATCACAAATTGCACTTCTCGGAAATCGGATATTAAATCAAAATTCAAATAAAAGCAACCAAATATTCTCCTTAATTTCAACTAAAAATGAAAAAATGCACTTACTGAAAATTGGATTTCAAATAAAATCAAAATATAAATCAAATCAACTAAATATTTTCCTTAATTTTGTTTAAAAATACAAAATTGCACATATCGGCAATTGTCTTTCAAATCAAATAAATCAATTATTCTGCTGAATTTTGGCTAAAAATACAAAATTGCACTTATCGGTAATTGGATTTTAGAGTACAAAGAATACTCATCTTAATGTCGATTTTCAGGTTTTATTTTTAACGAAAATTAAGGAGAATATTTGATAGATTTGATTTGAATTTTGATTTCGTTTGTAATCCATATTCCCATAAGTGAAATTTCTTATTTTTAACCAAAATTCAGAAGAATATTTTATTTGAATTTTGATTTCATTTGAAACAATATTTCTATTAAGTGCAATTTTCGATTTTTAGTCAAATTTAAGGAGAATATTATTTTGATTTGATTTGAAATACAATTTCCAATCAGTTCAATTATTTATTTTTAGCCAAAATCAAGGAAAATATTTGAATTATATGATTTGAATTTTCATTTGATTTGAAATATAATTTTCAATAAGTGCCATTTTTTATTTTCAGCTAAAATTAGGGAGAATGTTTGATTGATTTGATTTGGATTTTGACTAAAAATAAAAAATATCTCTTACTGGAAATTTTATTTCCAGTCAAATCAAAATTCATATCAAATCAATTGAATGTTCTCCCTAATTTTGGCTAAAAATAAAAAATTGCATTCACTGGAAGTTAAATTTTAAATCAAATCAAAATTTCAATCAAATCGATTAAATATTCTTCTAAATTTTGGCTAAAAATGAAAATTGCACTTATCGAAATTCCGATTTTCAAACCAAATCAATCAAATATTCTCCTTAATTTTGACTAAAAATAAAAAATTTCACTTCTTGCAAATTCGATTTCAAATAAAATCAAGAATCAAACCAAATCAATCACATATTATCCATCACTTTGGCCAAAAATAAAAAAATGCTCTTCTTGGAAATTGGATTTCAAATAAAATCAAAATTCAAATAAAGTCAAACGAATATTCTTCTTGATTTTGGCTGAAAATAAGTAATTTTACTGGTCGAAATTGGATTTCAAATCAAAACAAAATTCATATCAAATCAATCAAATTTTGTCCTTAACACTAGAAGTACCGGGCGGGGTCAATAAATTGACCCCTTTCGATTTTTGAAGTGGTAAATCTCCGCAGCGGTTGCTTGCAGCGAGATAGCGTTTTATGACTTTTAATTATTTATAAATAGGAGTATTTACCGATTTTTTCGGAAATATTGGATGCAAACTTTCCAAAAAAATTGACTTCTTATAGTCTGTTACCGGCAGGGGTCAATTGACCCCTATAGCGTTTTGGCTGGTATTTCATTACTTTTTTCCACTTCTGCGCAGCAGGTCTGATTTATATCGCTTCTATAACGTGTGTGTGATATTTCTAATCCTCAATATATGATATGGTATATGATATGATTTATGATATGATATATGACATGATATATGATATGATATATGATGTAATATATAATATATGGTATATGATATAACGTATGATATAATTGATATATGATGTATGACGTATTATGTATGATATATGATTATGATGTATGATATATGCGTACGATGTATGATGTGTGATGTGTGATGTGTGATGTATGATGTATGATGTATGATGTATGATGTATGATGTATGATGTATGATGTATGATGTGTGATGTATGATGTATGATATATAACACGACGCGAGACGTGACATGATATAACATGATATTTATTATTAATTTAGTTTAATTATATTATACTTATTATAGCAGATATTTATGATGATGATGATTATTATTAGTATTATTAGAAAATATATGAGATGAAAAATGTGTGAGGAAAATTCCTTGGAAAAGGCAAGGCTTTAAGAATTTCGAATGTGTTGAAATACATATGCTGAAAAGACAATTTTTCAAATAATTATGTTGACACCTACATTCAATATCAGTCTATTTGCTGACGGTGTCATGTATGAAACTACTATATGTCCAAAAAATATAGAGACCTCAAATATTTGTTCAGATTATAGTGAAAATCTCAGCAGGAAAAACTTGTGAAAATATGGGACGAAGTACATGTTGCAGATCAAGATTTTCCCTTTACTGATACGGAATTTTGAAATTTTCAGACTATTGGCAATTGTTCTCTGATGAGTGAAAGGTACAAAAGAACCATTATGTTGCGATGATTTCAGAATACTTAACGGACCCGCAAGTTTGAGCGCGCCTAGGGCGCACGACTGTTGTTTCTCGCGCTCGATGTTGTATTTACCTCGGGCTGCGTGCTCGTTCTTTGTATTTCCCCCACAATTGTGCACAGATTTTTTAAAATTAAAGTTCAAAGCATCGGCAACTGTAATTTGGTGATTGTGAATTCTCTTTTATTAGAGCTCTTTCGGCTTTAACGAACACATTCTCATCACGTCTCTCGTGCTTCGCACTTGATTTTGTCCAAAGTGTGAACTTTTCTGCATTATGTGCAACACTATTGAATTAAATGTATATTATATTTATTTATGTACCTCAGTCTGGTACTGCTTATTCAGATATTGCAAAATAATGTAAAAATTTTATTTTTCATGATTACTTTAATGTTTGCTTTGCACTAATTTTTGTTCACAGCTACCCTGAAGAATGCATAATTTCAATATATTCATATTATTGCAATTCATAATATGCATTGGTATTGAAACATACGTATTTTAATTATCACGATTAAAACAGAAACTGGCTTAAGACGATCTGAAGGTACCACATGATACCTAGCGTCTTAGCGACCCTAGTTTTGCTAAAAAATGGAATTTTCATTTTTGATAACAATTTTCACGATTTAAAAATAACATGCATTTAATAAAAAAAATGGCCTGAAGTAAATTTGTAGATCTTTTTAAAATAAATAATTTTGCTTTTTATCATTTTTTGCTTCTTGCATACTTTGACCGAAAAAGTGAATTTTTAATTTATCAAAAATCTTTTTCAATGGATAAAACCAGAATCGTTCGTCAAAAATGGTTGGTGAACGAACTCATTTTTTCTTTGTATGCATTAAAAAAGTGTGCCAAGGCACAATCCAATCTGATCAATACTTCGGAAATTATCCTGCCTACACAATACTACAGACAGGCAGAAACCTTCGTAAAAATAGTTTTTTCTGACTCAGGGGGTCTCAAAACGTGGAGAATTGATGAAAACGGACTAAGACCAATTTTACATAGAACGAATACCTTCTCATTAGGATGAGAATGTAAAAATCTGCAAAAAATATAGGAATTTCTTTCAACCTTTCTGTCCCGAGTAAAAAGATTTTTATCTTTTCGGAATACACAAAGGGCTTTCCGATAATCGGAGCAACTACTCACAGCAAGAGACCTTGCCCACGCTACTGCTACTCCCGCAACTACTACTTTCTCTGACACTCACACATTTACGCAGTCCATCAGAGGGCGTAGTAAGCCCTGAAGTTTGAAATTGAGAAATTAATATATAGAATATTGAAATCGTTTATCGGTTTACATTTTTATGACTAAGAGAAACTTAATTAATTAAAAGTATGAAAGATTGTACCTAACAGTATTAAATATTTTTAAAGTAATTGCAATATAAAATATTGAAATTTGTTCACAATTTCGTGGCTAACAGTCATCACGATTCTTATATTTCATGAAATATTATGAAATGTATATCACGTTCAGTAATATCTGTAACAACTCCTCTGATTAAGGGAAATCAGAATTTGAGAAAATCGCAAATTGAAAATGTTTTCTAACCCCATTGTTTGTGACAACTATTAATGTTAATTTTTAATTGAGGTACGTGACTAATAGTTACAAAATAATGGAGAATACAATTAATGACAATATTTGAATCTAGTTGTATAGAAGAAACAAAAACTTGTGTACCTTATGGCTTAAATTACGTTACTAGATATTATACTTGTTTATGTACCTGAGGTTCTGAACGTTCCAATGGACGAAATGTTATTCTCGATTTCATATTTTATCTGAAAATCTTTTTCCAACTTCAAATAAAAATAGGCATTAAAAGCTTCTTGTATATTATACTGTTGTCAATTTACATGAGCCAATATTTTAGCTTCGATTCTAGCTTCTTCAACAACCAATTGAGAAATTCGTTCATTTAATCGTTCAAAACTTCTAGTTTATTATTTGTTTCGTAAATTCGTTAATGACAATCAAATAAATTAGAAAAAGGAATTGTTTTTCTTATATGAATGATGATAAGATGATGATTATGCATTTTTCAGGCATTTGTCAGTGGAAAAATTCGTTGTTTTCTATGTCAGTCTTTTTAATTGCGACCTTCATGATACTTTCAACACTATTTATAATTAGTTAATAAATTTTATGATTTTTTAAAACAAATTTAACAACGAAATGCATTATTCAGACATTTTTCAACGGAAAAATTAATTTTCTTTATATCAGTGCTTTTAATTGGCAACTTCATGATTATTTCAGCAACATTCATCATGAGCTGATAAATTTGATGATTTTTCAAACCAAATTTTATAAACAAATGCATTATTCCGGTGTTGCTTGACGGTACTTTTAGCAAAATTTAAAAATTATATAATTTATCAAATAATTATGCATGTAGCTGAAATTATCGTGGATTTCCCAATAAAGACGAGTGACAATATGTGAAAAAATCTAATCTTTTCATCGACAAATGCCCAAATAATGCATTTGTTTAATAAATCTGTTTAACAAAATCATCAAATGTATCAACTTAATATGAATGTTGCTGAACTTATCATGAATTTCCCAAGTAAAAGGACTGATGTTAAAAAACAACGATTTTCGCCGTCAACAAATACGTTAATAATTAATTTTTTTATAATGTTAACATGAATAATCTTAGCCCTTTGCGGCGCAGTGGTAACCCAGATTACCACCTTTTTTATTCACAACTTTTTCTCTAGATTCAATGTTTTTGAAGTAATAACAACAATTTCCTTTTGTTATCGTATTTGAAGCATTGTAGAATTAAAAAAAAATAATGATGAACGTATTGCATAAAATTATAAATACTTATAAATAAACAAATTTTTAAAATCGCTCTTTTTTACGAAAGAATTCGGTTTTGAACGACGTATTGAATAAATTGGAATGAAACCTGGTACTCTAGGGTTTTTGGGGTCACTGATTACGAATCCGGAGCCAGATTTGCAAAATTCAAAATGGCGGATCCAATATGGCGAACGGGTTTTCAAAAAATTGCAAACTTTTCATGAAACTTGATATCTGGGGATTTTTGGGGTCGCTGATCGCTAGAGAGATTGATCAGCAGTCTGGGTCGGAGAAGTGTTGCGGAATAAACGTGTTATTTAAATAAGTAACACGAGAATTCTAGATCAATCTAAAATATCTATACCTTAGACCTATATACCTATCTACCCTATACCTATATACACATCCACACACTACTGCTTTACAAACGAGCAATTCACGCCTACCCCGAAAGGGAAACGGCTTAATGTTATGATAATAATATATAAATAATGATTGCGAATCCGGAACTCGTCCACCATATTGGAACCGCCATTTTGAATTTTTAAAATCGGGCTTCAGATTCGTAATCAGCGACCTCGAAAACCCCCGAGTGAAAAGTCTTATAAAAATCTAACAACTTTTTTAAAAACTTGTCCGCCATATTGGATCCGCCATTTTGAATTTTGGAAATATAACTTTAGATTCGTGATTAGCGACCCCGAAAACCCACTAAGGTGAATATGACCGTAAAATTTGTTTGATAGAAAAATGTGCGCCGCAAGGGGTTAAGAGAAATCCTTTCCACAATAATATTGTTTTCCTGCAAATTTCTTGCAATATATCTGAAAAAACGTGAAATTATTGAAAATGATAGAAAACATACATCCAACAAACTGTTTGTGAAAATGTCTTTGTTTATTATATCATTTGTATACTTTTTTCGTATCTGTCTTTGTTTGCGATAAAAATGAGAAAATCCCATATTATGAAAAATAAATGTTCCTGGCCACAAAAGATATTAAGCCCACATCAAACTCACAAGGTGTTTTCATTAGGACATTATATACATATTCAACAAAGAATTGGCAAAGAATAAAAGTGGATTTTTCGAGAAAATCGACTTTTAATATTTTCAGAAAATCTACTGTCATTTTGTTAATTTGAAACCTTTTTTTACAATTTCTGGCGGATTTTCAAAGAAGATGATAAACTGATGATATGATTCTGCATCTTCAAGTGTAGAATCTGCCTGATTTAAAAAGGATTCGGTCTGAGGTATGTTGAATACGGTCCAATTGTACTGAATAGAAATGGACTGTATCTTCAAGAAAGTACTTAACGCATGTTTTTATAAATGTGTATTGGTTGGTCTACTTTGTCCACCCTACAGTTCTGAAAGCGAATCAGCTCAACTCTTACGTATTTCCTTAAATGTATACTTCTTTCCACACCACCCACGAGGTAAAGTATTCGGCGCTTTTTTTTTAGAGTGGTGTTCCCCAGTAGGCCTAATCCACTATCTCCTATTTCCGCATTCCCATGAATCATATACCTGTGTCTTTTTTTATTTGCACGCAAATTTTACACAAATTAAAAAATCCATCTCCGTTGAATTTGATATTCAGAATCTTCGCCGCTGCTGGTCTCAGAATCATCCTCTCTGTTTATATGTTGGATTTCTGAATTATGGATCTATCATGGTGTTATACGGGGCTTGGTCGAGGACAAGTGCACAATTTCTAAGAATCACAGTATAAGTACCTGCTGAAGCTATTCCGTGTAGTGCTGCGAATTCATTTCATTGTGGTAATTTTGGGACCCCTTTTTTCCAACAAAGCACTTCATATAACCGTCCAGGAAACCGCCTTTGATTTGAAGAATTATCACTCTCTTTCCTGCACCAGATGGGACTGTACAACCTCCACGATAACCATTCACTGTCTGAACTCCTGAACTCAAAGTTGAACTCAAGCTCAAACTTGTCAAACTTTTCTTCTTTTCCTGCGACTTCCTAAACCCAACCGCACTGAAGTCCAACTGTCTGTAGTGTTTTGCTTTGAGCTGCTATGCTTTGACTCTCCATTAAAACAGGTTTCGTAGAAAACTTTGTGTACTTGAATTTCAGATTATGCATGGTACTTTCCAATATTGATCGATAAAGACTAGCAAATCTGGAATATCCTTTTTCAACAAAGGGCAAAGTTCATTAAGCGTTGGAAATTTCTTCTGCATGTAAAAATCTAAAACTTTTCGCCTGTAAACACCCTTCAGAAGTTCATAAATTTCTACACGTGGTCGTCCCATTTTTCGATTCGCATTTTCGAGTATTTTTCTTGCACGATCTTGCCATAAAATGCGTCCAACACTTGTGCGTGAAATTTTAAAACATCTCGTTGTTCTTTCTAGGACGTTTTCTACTGCGATTAATTTTGGTTTCTCTGTTAGTTCAAAAAATCGTTTTGCTTTCAACATCAAAATTTTTCTGCCTTCGTAAAGATCCTTCGAGCTTCTTTAGATTTTAAACTACCTCCACTTTCCAAGCTTGCAGAAAAGTGTCAACATTTATATCTCCAGTACTTGTCTGTGAATCCAAATGTCCTGAAGATCCCGTAGTGTTGAAATTTGCATGGAGCACTTGTTGAATGTCTTAAACTTTTTTTGAATTTATTGAATCACTTTTCAAACCGGCGAAAAGTTTTGAACATTTAAATCACATCTTCAGTACTTGTCTGCAATTTCAAATGTCGTGAAGATCCTGTAGTGTTGATAAATTTTCATGATCATCATCTACTTCTATTTCTTTCAAAACGTTGTTAGAAACCGAAGCAGGATTTGCAACGCGAGTATTGGTGAAGCAACACAGTACCTCGTTTGATGAGGATTCCAGAAGTTGAAAATGTCCTTCTAAGTCGGAACCAGTAAACAGTAAATGCAATGTCGGTTTTTCACGATTAAAAGGGCACGGAAGCAAATAGTGCGTTTTTGTGTCTGCTGACAAGCGGACGACCATTATATTAACTTCATATAAATCAGCTGCTGCAGCACACTCTACTAAATTTCCAGACTGACCCAGTTTACACATGAAAGATTTATATTTTTCTTTATTCGGCTGACCCTCAGCATTATTAACCCAAACTCCATATTTTGACCAATTCTTAACAATATGGTTTACGATTTCTTGTCGGACAGTATAATGGCTTTTTTGTCACTAAGTGACGTGTTTCTCGCAGGCCTACTGCTAAACATTTAAACAAGCAGTCACCCTGTCCGCCAGCATCTACTATTTTAAATGTCAGTCCTTGAATTTCAAGAGTTTCCATTTTCTCGAAAGTGAGAAAAGAGGAACGAAGGTAAAGAATAAATGAATGAAAAGAGTGATACACAAGAAAACTTCTCCGACAACAGCCGAAGGATTACTGTCTTAGGGTACCACTTCCCTGGAACAAAAATTAATCTTGGTAGTGTGAAAGATACAATTATTTCCCTCGGACTTCCTCGGACTTGGGGTACAAAACGTCACCTGCTGTTAATTGAAGGGTCGAGGAACAAAAGGGGCTATGCCACAAATTTTTCGAAGTTGACTTTTACACATTTTTGGACTCCTCAAACAAACGCCGTTTCGAGGGTGTTAGCTAAAAAAATTTTTTTAATTCTTACTTTTGTAAAAATTCATCAAAGTCAGTCAAGGACCTAACCCAAGGGGTTCCGGTCGAACAAAAGGGCCTAACCCCACATTGCACCTTATGGAAAAACGATGTTTCATTCGGTTTGTCTATTGCCACTTTATAGGTATGTGGTGCCATTTAGCGTGACTAGGTTGTGTCAAAGGCTTTGGTGGAATTAAAGGCGGTCGATATTATCGATTTTACATCATATTTTGCACGTGTTGATCGATAAGGAGAGCGAAGTAAGTAAACATTTTTTGTCTTTTTCTTTCTAATTTTTTTAGTGATAGAATTTCGAAAAATTTCAAACGGGCGTTTGTTGAGTAAAGTCTCACGGTCATTTTGAATCTTTGAAATATAACGTTTTCAACATTTCTTTTTTTTGGGGGGAATTTCCAATAACTTATTAACTTTTTAATGTGCAGAAATTTTTTCAAATCGAGTGATTTCACTAAAATAGTAGCTTCTTCAATCTGCAGTATTTTGTGCGTTTTTCCAACGCTGTAAAAAAGTGCTCTCTAAATTTCTTCGACTGGATTTTCACATAAAAATGAGTAAAAATCTTGCAAAACGAGCTCAAGTGGAAATTTCGCTCTAAATGACTCAACTTCCACTTGATTCAGAGTGATATTTCACGCTTAAAAATAAGTGGAATCCACTCATGTTTAAGAGTGAAATATTACTCTGAAATGAGTGAATTTTCACTCATTTAGAGTGACATTGTCATTGAACTAGATTTGCAGGATTTTCACTCATATTGAGTGAATCTTTAGCTCGAACAAATTTAGAGGGTGCCTGTTCTTTTCACTGCTGTCATTGTTTTGAAAAATATTTTTCTACTAGCGAGTGACACCTAAAGAACTTTCCGCGGAAAAAAAAACGAAATTCATTTTTTACCTAATATCTGAACCTTAATCACAAAAATCATTTTCATTTTCAACAGCAATAGCAAAAGGCGATATCAAAATCAATAATAATATAAAGAAAATAAAGTATCACTCAATAGTAGTGCTTTGTTTGTTTGAGAATCATTCTATTCATACAAATGAGTTACAGTTCAATTCTAAAACTGTTATTCTAATAAATAAAAACAAAAAATAAAATTAAAGGTTGATGGTAAATATTACCCGAGAGGAAATAAATCGTACTTACAACAAATTTCTCAATCATGAAACTTACTAACAAACATAATAATTTTTTTGATACAATTTTTTTCTGGATTATTAAGAATATTCAGCCAGGCATTCCTTATCTCACACATATCCATACTTTCGCTTATACATGAAAACCTTACAGTTTTAAAAAATTGACATTCTACTAAAAGTTGCTACACAGGTTCTGTATTAAAAATATTCTCATGACAGTAGATACAATAACCATCAACATTCAAACTGCAGGTTGTATTCTTGATTATAAGTCTAGGTATGAACTTATTTATTGACCTTAATTCTGCTATAATTCTGATAAAACCGAGTGGTGTTCTTGACAGAGTTAAGTATTTCTGAGGTCCTTCTCGCAAGGTGAATTGAGGGTTAAGTATTAGAGCAGAGGACGAGTGGGCTCGCTGAAAATCTTCTAGATATAATATTTTATCATAAGCTTTTATCCATGCCGATTTATTCTTTTGAAGAGAGGCAAGAGAAAGAAATTCCCAATCGCCCTCTATCCCAATCTTTTTAAATATACTTCTAACCTGGCGGGCCCAGTTGTATTTTTCTGGGATTGACAAATCATATTTCAATCTATCCAGTTCTCTTAATCTTTAATAACATTTCTTCGGGTATCGATCGTCGGACATATTGAGAATTTTCTCTATCCAATTGAGAATTGACCCAAAAACTCTAACTGCTAGTGGGATGCGCCTATTTCTAATCTAACAGCATATCCAGCAGTATTTTGTGGAACATGCAGGATTCTCTTATAAAAAGTGGTTTGAACTTTTTCTATGAAATCTAAATTCCTGAGACTCCATATGTGCGCACCATACATTAAAACGCTGGATACAAGACTATCGAAAAGTCGAACAATAGGGTTCCATCAGTTAAGTTTTAATCTGTGAATCAGAGAAATCGTTGCTCCTACAGCGAGGTTAGATTTACGAACAGCTTCATCTTTCGCCTTGACAAAAAGTGCAGATTGGGTGAATGGGGTACCCAGGTAGATGTAACTTTTAACAATATCAATTTCGGAGGTTCCGTACATAAAAGGTGGGTATTTCTTGTTATGGCCATGACCTCCCTTTCTGTGGATTACTATTTTCATTTTTTCTATGTTAACTTCGAGCTCATTTATCCTACAGTAATCCAATAATCCTTCAAGAATCTTACGCATTCCAACCAGGGAGTCCGCGAAGAAAGCCAAATCGTCGGCGTAAGCTAAGAGTAATATTTCCAACATATGGTCTATTGATACACCTCTGATACCTCTG
>CAKNWW010183591.1:0-12058 GCA_932074435.1 Andricus kollari
TATTTTTTAAATATGATTGTTTATAAAATTTACAAAAATAAGTTTTGTCATAAGAAAATTTTTTAATTTTCAATTCCAATAATTGGCGGGATTGAATATCACAAATTCTCTCAGAAGAGGTACATGCATTAAACAAAATACAGAGGAAACCATGCAAATTACGTAAAAAAATATTTTCTTATGTTTTAATTTATTAAATTGATATTAAGGAACATGTTGGCGTGTGTGTATGAAGAGTATAATCAAAAAAATTATATTTTAAATGTATTTCTAACTTCTTGTGTTAAAAAGATGCTTACTTTTAGTGTTAAGTAATTGCTTATTTTTTACAATAATAAAAATATAAAATTACTTCTTTTTAAAGAAACTCATCAATGTTGACTGTTTGGTTTTATTATTTGTAACATTTATTTCTTTACGCATTTCTGGCGGTGTAACTTTGTCTATTAAATTCTGTTTTGCAGCTTCTTCATGAACTGGAATTTTCTGTGTAACTAGAAATCCATCTTCGTCAAGAAATGTTCGGTCTTTTGTTCGTATACCACCTTCTTTCTTTCTTTGAGGAGGATTTGATGATTTTTTTAATTTCTCTACACCTTCACAACTCTTTTGAAATACTTGATCTTTTTCTTCCTCAAACCCGCTTAAAACCGATTCATCATCATTAGAGTCGGAAGAAGAGAGAATTCGTTTCCGCTTCTTTATTGCTGCGCAATTTGCCTTCTTATCACTTATAATTTCTGTTTCATGTAGACGATTAGACGTACTTGAATTACTAGTTTTGTTTCCTATTTCTCTTTTAGTAGTAAATTTAAGGGTATTATTATCCTGTGCAGACAATATTTCGGTTTTCTCAGACATTTGCTGTACGTTACATTCCAAAAATACAGTAGCTTTAACGTCACTGCAGTTGCCACTGTTCTCTTTAACAATTTCCTCTGTTGTTGTCCTGAAAAAAATATTTTGATGTGCCGCTTTATTAGATCCAACGGTTTTCTTTGAAGAGTTTTCTAAACCTTTGCTTTTCTTTACTTTTGTTCTTGCAGTTTTTTTCAACTTTTCTTCGATTTTATATTTTAGTGAAGATTCAGATGTTGGCCCAAACTTACGTTCCGATAGTTTTGAATTCTGCTTCTCTGTTGTAGTTTTGGTCAATGATTCATTTGGTTTTTCGACATTAATTTGATTTTCTTCTTGGAGTTTCGCTCCCAAATGTGAAATAGATAGGTTTTGGTTAAGCTTAATGGAACTTTCTTTACATTTAATTGTGGTAAATCGGACATCTATTTGTTCCACTGATGCCAAAATTTGTAAATCCGATAATGTTCTTTGTAAACTATAAATATGTTCACAATTGATTTTAACGAATTTCTTTTTAACGGAAGACATATTAGATTGTCCAACAACTTCAATTCGTACTGAGCCATTTGTCACTTGACCCATGACTAGAAATGTTACAGTTATGTCAACATTTCCTTTGTAATTTGTCCAGAATTCCCATAAAATTTTTTTTGAAATATTCACGTTTACTCCAAGTTTCTTACTCAGCCACTTGTAAGTTACCTGAAAAATATATCCAAACAATTAAACTTTTCTGTTAAGATTTTGTACTAATTAGGTTTTTACCATCCATTTACAAGTAGAAATGCCGAAAAATAGTTAAAGGGTTGCAGAACAGAACTAGATAACCAACATTTTTGCCGAAAATGAACTTTTTGCATAAAAATTCTTAAAAAATCAAATACATATTGTATAATAAAAATATTGGAAATTTAAAAACACATAACTGACTCTCTTTACTTGTACCCCATCTTTTCCTTCTTTTTTTTTGAATTGCCTAGCCCCTTACCTTTTTTCAAACCTTTTTCTGATCATATTTCTCTTCGTCAAAGCTTTTAAATACAGTAAAATAAAAAATATACATCTTTTTTTCAAAAAACAACCCTTAAATAAAACTATTTGCCACCTTTTTCAGCACCAAAGTACCAATAGAATCCCAACCTAAAATCATAAATATTCATTTTCTATAAAAAGCCAATTTTATGAGGTTTATTTCTTATAACTTTTTGCCTTGCAATCAGAAACGATATTTCTTTAAATTATTATCGTTTATTTATAAAGAAACATGTACCTTTCTTCTTTTACAGACCTTTCAGCGCAAAATCGTTTTCTTTTTATCACGATACCGTCACACTAAATCTTTATTTTCCCGGAAAAGAGTTCTTTTTTTTGTATGAAAACTGTTTTGTTCTTTTTTGGCATCCCTATATCTCGGAAGCAAGTTATTATTATTTCCTTAAGTTGAAAAGTAGATTTTTAGAGTATCCACAGACGATTTTCAAAACCCATGAAATTTGAACCTCCAAATTCTTGAATAATTTACTCAGAATTGGTTAACTTTTTCTAAGCAAAGTCATTTCCTCTCAATTTACCAACTCAATGCGTCGGTAGTAAGTTTTTTGTTTTCTTTTTAAAATTAAAATTGCACTTTTTATCGTAATCCTTAACAAAGCCAGTTCCAATTTTATGTTCCTGTCATTTTGAAATTGTAAATCTCCACATTCTATTTCACGGATATGAATTTTTGTTCGTACTTTTTCGGGCTCAATTTAGAAACACTTCAGCTCGGAACTAAACTTTTGTTTTGTCTTTAAAAGGTGATTTCGATTTTACAGATTGTTATTTCGCTCTCCTGAAAAATTCCGATTTTGTTGGTTATCCAGTTCTGTACTGCAACCTTTCAGTTTTAAACTTCGTCGATATTCATGTTATAGACTGTTTTTTCCGAGAAGAGGTAGGAATGTATTTACGCAAGTGGCGAACACCAGATCAACTGATTTCCGGATACAGATTCCTACTTAAATATACATGTTCACACGTTAAAAATGTAATCTAAACAAAATAGTAGGGCAGGGGCACCTAAGGCGGACATTGCCAGACAATGCCGTTTTTCAACCGGAGAAAAGAATAGGAAAAATAATTTGATAACAGGGGAAAAGTTTCGGAACGTGCTGTCTTCTAGCGGAGAATCTTGTTGAAGAGCCCAATTATGTTTGTAAGTAAAATTTGTCAGTAAAAAGTACTTATATGTAGAGGGCTTAGTATTTTTATTTTATTTATTTTTTGTATTTTCTTCCAATGTATACCTTTTTAGGTTTATAAATATCTAAAGCCTCCTCTTCCACAGGAGATCGACAGACATTAACCCTTCGGCTAACCCCAACTTTAACCCAATTTTCCCCAAAAACCCACTCTCGAAAAGCCTTCATGTAATGCCTGACGTACTCAAACCTGTGGAGTCCCTACATCCCCTACCGTCTCCAGTCGGATGTTTTATTAGAAGCGCTTGCATTCGCTTGGATTTTTGGCCAAGGGAAAGGAAAACTGAGCACAGCCAAAACTACCTAGCGCAGTAAAGTTTTGGATGCAGACATGCGATGGTATTGAGTGTCCACAACCATCTGAACGCTGACCGCGCTCTTTCGTGCTTAACGTTCGAGATCTCGACGAGTCGAGAATACCACCCGGCAACTGCTGTAGGTCATATAGAAGGCTCAGTATTAAAGTCCTAAAAAGCATGAGAAGTAAAATAATTTCTAACTTCGGTCCCTTATCCATGTTTGTCGTCAAAACAAGATTTTGTCTCTCGTATCCCTGTCTTCCCGGCACCTGAGGTAATGCATTATTTTCTTAAACCCATGAAAAGTGTCAAACATGTCTAAATTTTATTGCATTTGGAATCTTTTTCAAAATGGATCAAAGATTTTCGTCAAATTAGACCTTGCCATTGTCAAACTATCAAAAAAAACTTTTAAACCGTTAATTCTAACCATGCCGCCTGAATTAATGCATTATTTTCTGAAAATCATGAAGTGTAAATAATTTCCAACTTCGATGGCATTTGGCGAGAATTTTCAGTAATCAGCGCTTTAGTGATGACGCGTCGAAATGAAGCCTTGTCTGTATAAATACAACAAACAATAATTACAATCGAATACATAGCTTCGTTGTAATTTTAGTAACAAAAGGCATCAGTCACTTAAAGAAACACATACAAGTATATATTTTGTTATATAAACATAAATCATATGGATAATTTGATCGAACACTGAATGATTTAGTTCAATACTTTGCTACAACTTCTTTCTTTCTTGTACACAAACTAGTTGTAGTAAGTCCGTATAGACACTGTCTCCCCGGGTGGTAAGAAAGAAAAATTATACTTAAAGCGGAAAATTTCAAACCCAAAGGAGTACATACTTATTCTCTAAGTTCTATTAAATATAAAAAATTATGTTACGTAATAATATAAAAATTGTATTATATTATATTATTATATTATAGATACTGATATTATAATTCTAATATAGATACAATATAATATATTATATAATAATAGCACTGTTTCTCTCTCTGATATTACTCCAATAAAATGTAATGGAATTTATATTGGGATGTATCACGAAAAATGTACTTTTAATAAAGTAAGCAAATGCAATAATGTTTAAAGTTTAATTCAATTTTGGTATTAAAAATTGGTTAAACAATGTTTTTAATCTATTTGTGCATCATTAAACTATTATTTTAAATATATGACTTTCAAGAAACATTAGAAATATTTTCTTAAACTCTGGTCTGATTCAATTTGTTAGAAAAGGGTTAACTTATTAAAATAATGACAGATTTACTTGCTGATTAAATGCAATTTTGTTTAACTTTGATTAATATTTATATATGTACATATTTATAACTTAAGAATACATCGAAATATTTTGATTTTTTTCGCAATATCGTATTAAAGAACTTCCAAAAATAGTCCACTTTGGGGATTTAATTATTTAATGACAATGCACATTCTTAATCACTCGGTTATTCAATAAGCTCTAGAGAAAAATAAATATTACATAGGCGGCCGTTCAATAAATACGTAACGCCTTTGGATGGGGGGTGGGGGCACTCGAGCGTTACGCCAATGTTAAACTTACATACACTTAAGGCAATGTGACGAGTGGGTCACGTGACCAGATTTCCACCTTACCGACACTTTTTATATTTGTAAACTTATTTTCACACCAATAGCCACATAGAGTTGAAAATTTGGAATAATAAATAAGAAGCACTAAGAAACGCGGCTCTGGTCCTAAATTTTTAAAATGATGAAAAAAGCAAAAAAAAATTATTTACAAACAAAACTTTTGTCATAATTATAGAAATGTAGGACCAGAGCCGCGTTTCTCAGTGCTTCTTATTTATTATTCCAAATTTTCAACTCGATGTGGCGATTCGTGTGAAAATAAGTTTACAAATAAAAAAAGTGTCGGTAAGGTGGGAATCCGGTCACGTGACCCACTCGTCTCTTCAAAGTATATATTATTCGACGCAGAATTTCACGAAACGTATAAATCCATAAAGTCTCAGAAAAGTATTTTTGGGCGCCTTTTTTGAAAATCTTAAGAGTCAGTAATATCTCTGCTTGGTCTGAAAGATCTAAATTCTAAAATTCTAACGAAGAACCTAGAACTCAATGCAGGAAATATGTCCTTGAAATGTTTACTCTGTATGTTTTGTTAGGTTTAGTAATTTTTCCGAGTACCCCATCCTTTGAATTTAAAGATTAAACCTAGAGACGTAAAGAAAAGCAGGTATATATTTCGGGAGGGGGCGGGACACTTCTGATACTCCTGTTAGATCCCATTGATACTGTTATAAAAATTGGTTTTCTGATCTCTATAATTGAATATACATTTAGCTATTAATTAGTCAAATATATTTAATAAATAAATTTAAGAGAGAGGTAAAGGCTTCAAATTGTACACCCTTTGAACGATGTAGAAAGAAAATTAAAAGAAGAATAATAAGCATTGCAAAACTAAACATATTAATGAATTTCGTATTGACAAAGAGAATAAAAAAATGTTTGGTGTAAGGCTTTCAAGAAGAGGTTCAAATTTTTTTTTACTTCCTAAAGTTTAAACTTGGGGCATCTAAAATGTGACAGATTGAAATTGAAGGTTTAGAAATTCGAAGTGTCTACAATTTACTAAATGTGCCAAAAATATCCAGCTATTCGTATCAAAATTTCTGCACACATTAAAAATTGTACAAATTAACAATTGAAACGTTTAAAGTGCAAAATTTATAATTACGTATTCCAAAAAATTAAAAGTTGTAATTAACATCAACGAAACTGAGCACTGCGATATTTTAGATAAAAAATATATAAAGAAATAAAATATTAAAAACTAAACACTTACTGATACATGCTCATATTGTTCAAAGCCTAACTATTTTATTGTTTCAGGATGTACACTAGTTATCTCAAGTTCAAAGATCAGCATTTTGAAAAATTATTTTTCAACTTATATTTCCATTGTTAATTGTAACTAAGTTTGGAAGATTGCTGAAGGCGAACTTTCAAAACAATATTTCAGTTTAAAATTATTTAGTTATCTAGAGGTTTACATGTTTAAAAGGCCGCAGGTCCAAAAAGTTTCTACTGGATACCAGTAACTCACAGGCTAAATGACATATTTTTTATATTTCATAAGTCTAATCATTCAAATTAGTAAAATACTTCCTACTAAAGTCATTTTTTACACATACTGTATAGAATTAACCAAAAAAGTGCAATATTTATCCCATAAATGAGAGTGGAAGATAGTGCAAAGTGCATTTGCAGTGCATTTTATCACTTCAAGCTCATGTTTGCCCTAGAAAATCATAATAGTAGTTTTTTTTACATATTCCTAGATTAAAATATTATTTTTGTTCGGTATAATCCTGTATTAAATACGTAACTTGTCTGATCGTTTTTCGAGCCTGTATCCGAGTTCATGTGAATTCATCCCTACCTTTAGGATCGCACACAAGTGAAGATGCAGCTGTAACATCTTTGACACACCTTTCAACAGCTTGAATTTGACATGGAAGGTAGAAGATATCATCCTTAAACATTTGCGATACATCTTCCAGAAGTAATTGATTCAGTTAATTCTCACTGAAGTGCATTGTCAATGAAGGTTCGGTCACTTTACACTTCTGCCAGTTGATGACGTCAACATACTCTTTAGCTTTAAAATTAAGCTCTGGAACTTCAAACTTTCTCATCACTTTGGAGCTGGATTTTCTGGCAGATAGAATGTGATTAACAGCTTGTTCTTTCACATTGGGCCTTTTATCACACAACATAGCGATGATGATATTTTCAGGATGTGCGGCGCGGGCATTGGTTTTAATCACTTCATCGATGACTTGTTTGAGATCATCTGCCAAGTATCTACTTAAAATTATGCTTTGGTACAGATTGATAGGAGCATCCTTCAGTTTTGCGTTAATTTTAATGTGGAACCACATAGAAGCGTAGACTTTTATCGTGAATTTGGCTAGAGTCTTTAATTCTGCTGATGGATTATCTGTGCCAATGTATTTCCTAAGAATCCTGTTCCCCATTGTCAGCCACCTAGCATTCGACACTTTTCTAGGATCTCGAACTTCAAGACACTCTAAAAAAATATTTTGACTTTTGTAATATTGACTATTATTATGATTTTTTAAGGCAAACATGAGCTTACGGTGACAAAATGCACTGCAAATGCACTTTGCACTATCTCCGCTCTGATTTCCAGGATAAATATTGCACTTTTCTTGTTAATTCTGTACAGTACGTGTAAAAAATGACTTTAGTAGGAAGTATTTTGCTAATTTGAATTATTAGACTTAACAAATATAAAAAATATTTTCATAGAAAAAGTGAAAATTAACATTTTTTCACATTTTAGGCTTTATCGTATATATTTACCTTGCGCTACGCGCTCGGTCTTTGTATTTTTCACACATTTGTGTTCTTTTTTGTTAAAGCTCCTTCGGCTTCAACGAACACATTCTTATCACGTATCTCGTGCTTCACACTCGATTTTGTCCACAATGTGAACTTTTCTACATTATGTTCAACACTATTATATCTATTGTATTTTATATTTATTTCTGTATCTTAATCTGGTACTGCTTATTCAGATATTGCAAAATAATGTACAATTTTTATTTTTTATAGTGACTAATATTTTCTCCTTACTTTGCACTAATTTTTATTCTCAGCTGCCCTGAAAATGCGCCGAGTTTGAGCGCGCAAATCAAAAACTGTAATTCAAACCCCTCATAAACTACAATCATAAAGTGAAATTAAACATTTTTTTTTCAATTTGACTTTGAAGAGGGTTCTCAAAACACCTACAGTCTTGATGATTACATTCTTATTGCTATACTCGCGCTTCGCGCTCAACAGCTAGGTTATACAGACGATTGCTGTTGAAAAATAAAACCGTGTGAACAAAATGAAACGGAAAATTTTGTTTCCAAATATGAAAATGCTCTTACTTTTTGAATTTGTATCCAACCAATAAAAAATTTCCTTAGGTTAACTTTCAAGACTCTCTCCCATCTAAAAGAAACTTGGACATACATTTCTGAAACTTGAAAAAAATATTTTTTTTTACATTTTGAAAATGCTCTAAAATTTTTTATTTTGGTTGGAAATATCTGGTTAACGAACCTAACCTTCATTTTAGGACCCTTAAAAAGTTTATCAAAGGCTGCCTCGATTCGATAAATCCTTCAAAAGTTAAAGTGGATACAACATTCAGGTAACCATACATACATACAGACAGACATCGACAAAATGTCATGATTTTCGGACTATGTGATTGCCGAACCGTAAAGGTCCGTTAAAAACCAGAGATCGAAAATTTAGACTGTATTATGCTTCGCTGGAGTGTCGTATCTCCATTTAAAAGGACATAGAGATACGACACTCTATAGAAGTAAAATATAGTTGATACACTCTGTATACGGAAAACTTTGTTAGTGACTTATTCTTCGGGACAGTCGAAATATTACTTATAAAATTAATAATTGTGTAATTCCTGAATAAAATGTTGTAAACAAAAACGTACCAAGGAGATTCGTAGAAGATAATCCTTCAAAGCATAGAATGAAGTGAGAAAAAAATAACCTGAAATATTTTTTTCTAAAGTTCGCCTAATAATAGGAGTATTTTCCTCAAATTTAAAAATGATTTTTAACCATGCTTATTATTGAACTTGAAATAACTAGTGTATATCCTTATTTTTTTCGTCAAATTGGAAGCCTGAAAAATTGAACAATTCTGGCCCTACTGGCGTTTGGCCCCAAATAATAAACTATGATAAAACTATGCCTTCAAAATTAAATTATATCAATTATATAATTTTAGGGTCTTGAAAATTAGACATAGTATGCGTAAAATAAAATAACAAAAAAAGATTAACTTTACAATTTGAAAGGCTTCAAATTAAAAATGCAATTTCTAATAGTTCCACAATTCTGCAATTGTTTCACTTTAAATATAAAGGCTTAATAGTTGAAATTTTTTTAAATGTAAACTTTCCCAATCAAATCATATCAACTTCAAGTTCTTCTAAACTTCTTCAATTTAAGGACAATTTCATTGTCAATGAATGCAAAATTTCAGATATGTAAATCGTTTGAAGCTAAACAATTTTGAATGAGGTCGAAGTGGATAAATAAAAATTACGTTATCTTTTCTTGGACAATATATTATGCAAATCGTTCTGTCTTTTATGTAATTATTATTATAAGATAAACGGATTATATTACACAAAAATCGTAAAACGGAAATTACTATATATAAATAAATAAATATATATATAATTAAATAATAAGGTTAAGCAACTACCGCAGGGTCTCACTGGGAGCAGCTGCCATCTGAAAATTACACCGGCTCCCAGTAGGACCGCGGTAAATCATACTCATGGCCACGTCTCGCAACCATGTGATAGGTGGTCACAAGACCCGATGAAATCACAACGACAGGCTGGCGAAACCGTCGTGTGTTTTGAGGACACGAAGGAGACCCAAGGATGACAGCTTTCTGCATCCATTTCGCAAGTGCCTTGGCATATTTTTGACACGCGGGTATGGCTTTAAGGGTACGAACCAGTGATAGTTTCGCACCTCCGAGAGCACCTATCACAAGGACAATTACTTGTACCGAATATTTTGGGTACAGTCTTTGTAGCTCCCTTTCAAGGTCTAGATACATCTCCTCCTTTTCTTTTTTGAAGTCTTGGAGAACAATGTCAGGCCTGGAGTGTGCAACGGAGACTGCTGTCCGAAAATCGTAGTTCCAGAAAATTTGGCACTTCTCGTTTTGGACAACTGACTCTATCTCCCGTGGAGCGTTCGGCAGGGCAGGATCGCGGCCGAAACCGTAAGAGCGACAAACATGGTAATAAAACAATCTTAGGGCCGCATTAAGTCTGTAGATGTACGTCGTTCCTGCGTGGGTGGGACACCCCGATAGTGTGTGTTCCAGGTACTCAGCGTGGAACTTCTTGACATAAAATGCGGTCTCTGTATGCTAAGGTAGAAATGACACCGTCCTGGCAGGCGAAAATAAAACCCTCTGTACCTGAATGAAGCCCTGATGATCTGAGGAAAGCAAAAGTTTGCTCCTTCGACAAGGAGTGTTTTTCTACATTCCTGTGAAAATTTCCGTGCATTTTCTTGTCGAGTAGCTCTTGATGGAATTTTTGAACTTCTGCTTTCTTCACTTCGGCTTTCAGAAGTGAAGCATCGAGATGGAGTAATACACTTTCCCCACTTCTGATGTTAAAATTCAGGCCAAGGGTCTCGGCCGCTTGCTCCGCGGCTTTGTAAAGGAACGCTCCTTCACCAATCATCTCGTGGTTTCTGACCATTTTTAGGAGAGGATCTCTGCCATTGGTTACGATATAAGCTGTACTTAAAACAATACGGTTATGAAGACACTGGAGATTCAGAAGTCCACGTCCGCCTTGACGGCGTGAAATGTATAATCGCGGAACTGACGAAATGATATGCAAGCTTTTATACATATGCATGATCTTACGTGTGGTGACATCAAGGGCCTTAAGTTCGTTCTTCGTCCAGTGAACCACCCCAAACGAGTAGAGTAGAACCGGGACGGCAAGCATGTTAGTCGCAGATAACTTGTTCAACGCCGACAGATAGGAAGACTAAATCTGTCGAAGAAAATGCTTGCATCTGCTTCGGAGAGACGCCTTTACTGATGTTACGTCCTGAATGAGGCCTTGAGGCACGCCCAGGTATGTATAGGTCGCTCCAGTGTTAAGATGTCTAATAACACTTATATCCACAATCTCAGGGTCCTCGGGAACGCCAACAATCTTTGCGTTCTTCACATGAATTTTGGCACATTTACCCAATCAAAAGTCCATCCCAATCTCTCCTGTGTACTTCTTGACGATATTTGTGGCAGTTTGAAGTTTGCCTTTACCAGAGGCATAGAGCTTCAGGTCATCCATATAAAATACATGAGTGACCTTATGCTCGCGCTGGTTAGTGTCGCCACGGACGTATGCAGAAGAATTTCGTAGTGAGAGAGACAGAGGCAGAAGTGTGATGCAAAAAAGCAAAGGGCTTATGGAATCGCCCTGAAAGTCGCCCCTCTGGAAGGTGACGTTGTTTGTTGTCACACGATAATTTCCAAATGAGATAGTAAATCTAGTTTTCCAAGGAGGCATCAATCTCTCTATGCATCTCACTATGTGTGGATGCACCTTCAAGCTTTCCAACAGACAAATGATAAGTCTATGAGAGGTTGAATCGAAAGCTTTCCGGTAGTCAATCCAGGACATTGACAGGACGCGTTGATGGGCTGCAGCGTTTTTGCAGACACACCTGTCAATTAGCAAGTTCTCTTGACAGCCTGCTACACCATTTTTCGAGCCAAGTTGATCGTACATCTCACGCCACACAGGCTCAATTCGCCGAACAATCCTGTTGTTTAGGACAGCTGTAAAGATCTTATACAGTGTGTTCAAACAATTTATTGGCCTGTAATTCTCTGGGTTGGACATCTTGCCTTTTTTCGGTAGGAGTACAGTGCATCGTAACACCAGCAACTGCGGAATGGGCGTCTCTGACTTTAAATATGAGGTGAATATGCGGGCCAAATGTTGGTGTGTAGAAGTAAACTTCTTCCACCAGAAGTTCTTGATAC
>CAKNWW010183617.1:0-19224 GCA_932074435.1 Andricus kollari
TCTCTCTCTCTCTTTCCATATATCCCTATCCACCTATGCATATCGCACTCTCCCTTGGCATTAATTCGGTGGGCTTGGATTAAAACTGGGAATTCGAAGTATATTATATTAAAAAAGATCTCACCACCGAGGTTTCAAAAATCGAGGACCTCTCTGAAGGTTTCTTAATTAATGTATTTTATTGCAATTCGATTCATCTATGTTTCGGAGATGCCCTCGATTACTTTAGGCCAATAAAGAAAAAAATCGTACAACGAATTTTTGTGAAAAACGATTTTATTATTTTTAACTATTAAAAAATTAATTTACCTCAATAACAATGCAAAATATCAATAGCAGGTCAAGGTTTAAAATTGTCTCCATTTCTGAAATCTATAAAATTATAATCATAATAGTTATTTATTTTGTGTATTTTAAGCAATTTTTCTGAAAATAGAATAAATGGTTAAAAGTGGACCAAAATAACTTGTCTTTTAAGGGACATCAACATTTTTTTACATTATAATAAATCAAAAGGATGTGTTTCAGGTTTCAATCGTTTGCAAATCTACGAATCTTCCCCACGTTTCGTGAACATTGCAGTTTACTGGCCTGGCGCCATCTGTTGCCTAAAACTGGCAATTCCTTAGGGATGAATTCCACTTGTTCACATGCGATTGAAAATAAATAAATTTATACTAAAGATAATAGTTTAACTGTCAGATAACGAGAGAGTCTGTAGGAAAACTGATAAAATTTCGATTTAAGGAAAAAAACTTTTGCTCGAGCTTATTAAACGGTTTGATCGGAGTTGAGTTTTGAATTTATCTGTCTATGACAGTAGATCTATTGGATTACAAATATCACATAGAGTACTTCAATATTCTTGTTTTTAGAAAAAGGTATCTAGACAAATTATTGTATTAACTGGATAATTAATATTATATATATTCGCATATTTATACGATCTATAATTTTTGTAAAAGTAATGCTAGTTGTCACATTTTGAGGTTAGAAAGTTTAATTATCCCAATATATTTATGGAGTACATTTTATTTTAATTTAAAAGACATTGAGTATTTTATTAGTTGTCTTGAGTTTCAAGTACAACTTTTTTTTTAACAATTCAATATGTTATGAGAAAAAACTTTTTTCTTAGGTTTCTTGATTGTGGCAGAAGCGACACTGCACTGAATTTTGCTTATTCCATTCACTTTCAACTCCTGCACCCTCACCACATAAATGACTGCTAAACTTTTTTCCTTATTCAGTGTTTTAGGATGAAAATCGATTGAATGACTTATAGCTTGAAATACTGTTTTAATTAAAATATTGATCATCAATCCGCTTCTTGACATTCGACCTGTAATTTTTAAGGTTATGTTCATAACCAAGAACGAAACTAGAACGGGTTTATCTGGAATAAAAAGACAAAATTTTCACGAAATCTTTTTGCAGGAAAGTTTCCTCTATTATTTTGCTTCGTTTTGAAAAATGTTATATACGTTTTTGAAGCAATCATTTAGTTATTTATTATATTTCAAAACAGTGCACACATGCTGTCTTATGTAAATTTCAAATTTCTATCCCTCGGGGATTTTAGGCTTTGGCCGCCGCGGGCGCTGCCTGTCATATCCAGTAAATATCAAGGTCATGTCCGTACCCAATACTCTATACGATGCCTGTGGGACCAAATGTGCAATACGAAAAAAATCAATAAAATCAATGAGGGCACAGATCTCGGGACCCTCGTCTAATCCACCGGCAAAGGTGGGCAGCTCCTCAAGGGCCAGTCCACCAGAAGCAGTGCACACTTCTCATACTGATGACAACAACCTTGTTGTAATGGTGAAAGAACAGTTAACGGGGCTCTCCGTAGGAAAGAGGAACCGTAGTAGTGTAGAGAAGGAGAGCCCGCTTAGCGCGGCTTGCAAACAGCAGTCAAGGCACCTCACATAGGGCCATGGCTGCGGCAAGAGGAGGGAACTAGAAGCGTCCGGAAACGCCCCGAATTGGTCTATCAATGGCTGAAACCGGAATCTCCATGATGCAGATTATGTTGCACCACAGCAAAGGCGCCTCAGAGGTTCTAACAATGCGTATGTCAGTGGTGCAGACTGGTATTGTCCTAATACAAGAACCCTGGTTATACACGGAAAGGATTAGTGGCTTGGGAGGTTCTGGATCCATATGTAAGGGGCCGCGCTAAAAAGCACCAAGGGCATGCATAGCCTTCAAGGGTATTGATACGATTTTGGTTCCTAAGCTCTGCTCCAGGGACCTCGCTGTCATTAACGGGAGGCTCAGGCGCAGTATCGGAGAAAGGCTAGAGGTGTTTATTGCCTCGGCTTATTTCCCGGGCGATGCTAGAGAGCCCCTGCTTTCAAGAGAGGTGGAGACTCTAATTCAGCACTGCCAGGAGAAAGGAATTCCTCTGCTGTTGCGCTGTGATGCAAACTCCCACAATACAGTGTGAGGAAGCACAAACATCAACGGCAGAGGGAGAGGTTTAATTGAATACCTGGCGGGCACAGAGCCGGAGATTCTAAATCAGGGTGATACTCCCAAATTCCAGATTAAAAACAGGAGTGAGGTTCTCGATTTGAATCTATGCTCGGAAGCACTGAGGAAAAAGATAGAGGGCTGAAGAGTCTCCGATGAGGAGTCTCTCTCGAAACACAAATATATCTTGTTCTGGTTGGCCCTAGGAAAGCAGGCAGTTTCTAAGATTAGAAACCCCAGGCCCCATAGATGAGAAACCAGAAACCATAGATGAGTTAGAGCACGCCGCGGATTTTCTGCGAAGGGCTCTGACTACATCAAATGAGAACAATTGCCCTACAAGTGCAATTAAGTTTAGGAAAGGAGAAGTATGGTGGAACGCCCACCTGGGACATCTATAAGACGGCCCAGCATGAATACAATAAAAATAACAGAATTTATAAACAGGAAGTTTGGAGGGCCTTCTGCGAGGAATCGAAGAACATGCCGGAACCCGGGAAACTCCACAAGATCTTGGCAAAAAATCCGGAAGCTCGCCTCGGGCTCATAAGACTCGATGATGGTGAGTTTTCCGAAGACGAAGAAGCAACGCTGAATCACCTGATGGCAGTTCACTTCCCGAGTCCTTATGTCCCCTTCAATCACCAGGGGCGATCGGCGTCTGCCCAGTGCTCTTACAAAAGGGCATGATTTTCGTGGTCCTCCCACTGACGAAACTATTTAGGGCAAGCATTGCTCTAAAACAAGTGCCATTGAAATGGAATGACAGCACAGTGGCCTTCATTCCAAAACCGGGGAAGGAGGGCTACACTGCTGCTAAAGATTTCCGGCCAATGAGCTTCACGTCCTTCATCATGAAGGCGCTAGAGAGGCTGGTCAAAAGATATATCAGATATGAGGTGCTTGTAGCCTCTCCGATGCACAGAGGGCAGCGCGCCTTTCAGGCAGGCTGCTCGGCAGAAACTGAGCTCCATTCTGTCTTCGCAAAATTGTAGTAGCAGCTGGAACAGGGAGGGTATGTTGAGGGCAACTTCTTCGATACAGAGGGTGCCTTCAGCAACACCCCTCCAGAAGTCATCTGTCGAGAGGCTTCAAGGTGTGGCGTGCCAGTCCAGCTAGTAAGCTGGATAGAAAGCATGCAACGCCGAAGGCGACTCGAAAACAGATGGAGCGAAGGCCTAGTCAGGGGAATAGCTCCGCGGGGATGCCCACAAGGGGGTGTCCTGTCACCCCTCCTATGGTGGATTCTGAGGGACGGTATCCTTCTTAGGCTAAATGAGGAAGGGTATTACACCCAGGCATATGCGGATGACTTTGTAATCCTAGTCAGGGGGGCTTATCTGTAGACGTTGATGGGTCAAACCGTCAGGGACAAACAAAATCGCCTCTTCGCGGGTCTTCATCCCGAGCTAGCACATAGAGTGACTGAACAACATCTTTCTAATCAACTAAGGTCCATTAGGCGGCGCCACCTTATATCCGAGGTCGAAATAAGTAACATCGAGAAACAGGTACGGCAACTAGCAGCGCCTGTAGCGCACACCTCAGTTGCGGTGGAAGAGGAGGTTCATATAGCCGTGACACGAGACGCTATGGACGAGCGGTGGCCGGATCTGGGGGATGTAGCAGGGCGACTGTCTCATGGTCGACGTCCGTCAGGTTTGCAACCACCGGAGCCTGCCCCTGCTCCTGCTGAACTCATTGGAGAGCTCGATAAGGAAAGTCTGCGTTTCATGATGTGCTTCACTTATGCCATCCTAGAGGTAGCAGATCAAGAGCCATCAATGAGAAACGGTCTGCCAACATTTAGAGTCAACAATGACCTTCTCCGCTTAGTTGACAGCTTAAACACCGAGATACTGCCTCTGTTCTTGCAGCAGGATATGAGCTTGCTACAGGTGCAGACTCTTGCATATTGCGCTACGGTCGCGTGTGCCAGGATGATCAGCATAAAACTCAAAGGCCGGGCTACTAACAACTATGCTTTAAGAAAGATGTCAGACCCTCCATGGAAGTTTCCACTTCAAGGTGAGATTAGTCAAATAAGAGCAAAACTAGGACGGTTGTACCAATTTCTAAGGGGCAATCAGTCTCAAAGTCTGACTCGCCACGTGGAGATCCTTCGCCCACATAACATCAGTTCAGGTACATCTACGAACGTGGACGAAGTGATTGACTATCTTAAACAGAAGCTCATGGTCCTGTCAGCGCGACTGCGACGATTTAAGCGAGCGATCGCGAGAAGGAATGACAATAGGACTTTTGTGACAGACGAAAACCGTTTCAATCGCGGACTTGCAGATAGCAAAAACAAGACTCGAAATTATTGCGAACCACCTAGGGCCGGGGAACTGGCCAGATATTGGTCGAGCATCTGGGGTACTCACATGTCAAGTAAACTGGACACGACGTAGCTCCGTCTAGAAAAGAACAGAGTTGCATGGTTTACTGGCATGAATAGTCTATCCGTCTCAGCCCCCGATGTGACTCGTTTCCATATAAGGGCTATGAACCAAAAATATCAGTGTGTAGATGGGGTGCACAGCTTCTGGTACAAATACCTAGTGGTTCTACATCCCGCCCTTGCTGGGGCCCTTCAACCAATCTGGGAGATCCCAGATCACTTGCCCTATTTTATGACGGAGGGCGTAAAGTATATGATTTCTCAAAAGATAGATGCTGGTAGTCCTTGTGATTACCGACCAATCACCTGCCTCTCGACCCTCTAGAAGTGCCTCACGGCTATCATTTCTGACTTCGTCAATAAATATTGTGCAGAGAACAACGTACTCTCCGAATAACAAAAACGTAGCTGTCGAGGATACCGTGGTTAGCAAGGGCCAAGTCACGATTGACCGTGTGGTTTTGTTGCGTGCCAAACACCACCAACGCAATTTGCACATGGCGTGGTATGATGAGGGATACCCGGTCCTTGTCCAGTAAACGAGGTATCTTCTAAGGCGATTCTTTCAGCGCACTATGGTTTTGCTTGGCTATGAACGACATAAAGGTTTATGCAAGCTGAGAGTCGAAACTGAACAGCCTGCTTAACATCTTGCTGCAGTTCTCCTATGACATCAGGATGTCTCTGGGTTTGGACAAATGCAGAGAGCTGCATTTATCCCGTGGATAGATAAATGCTCCACTGCTACAGGACGACCACGCTTTGATTGAGGCGATGACTGATACAGAATCGTGCAGGTACCTTGGGAAAATGCAGGCGAGGGGTCCGCTCCACTCTGCAATTAAAAAGGCGTTTGAGACTACTTTTTCGGGTCGCCTTAGTGGGATTCTGGCATCTGGTCTCAGTGCGAAGAACATGGCAAAGGCAATTAACACCTATGCCATTCCTCTCCTGACATACTCATTTGGTTTGGTCACTTGGTCTATGAGAGACCGAATACACCATGAAAGGACAGCTGTAGAGAGAATAGTTCTGCCACGCAAGCTTGAAGATGGAGGGATCTTGGATGTTCGTCGATTGTGTGACTCTCAGGTTACGCAATTGCGCGAATATTTCCAAGCCAGGACTAACATCTCACTCTACGGCTACACCTGTAGATTTGACCTGTATACCCCCTGAAAACTTGCAGCTGTTGATTTCCAGAACATCGGACACCTCAACGCTGAACAGCTAGCTGCTCAGTGGCGAGGTGAACTGCTACACAAGCAACGCCCCCAAACATTAGATCTTCCAAGCGTGGATAGTGATGCATCAAGCCTCGGGTTAAGGCGGGGAGAACTCTTCCAGGAGACGGAAGGATTTGTCATTGCCATCCAGGACAGGGTAATCAAGACGAGGAATTACCAAAAACACATTCTCATTTAGGCGACAGTTATTGACAGATGCCGCCTTTTTGCGCGCAGACATAAGATGTTGCTAGGATCATTCACCAACAAATTGCCCTGAACACTGGTTTACTAAAAATATTTTAGCCTTACTACAAATATAGCACAGTTAAAGTCCTATAGAACGAACACCATCTCCTTTACTGGGACAGGACTATTCTGACTAAACACCTAGTCAGACACAATCGTCCAGATGTCCTCTGGTTAGATAAAAGGGCTCAAGAGAATAATAGACATAAGCGTTCCCCTTAACAATAACATTATGCTCCGATATACTGAGAAGATCCAAAAATATTCGGAGCTGAAGCAGGAGATCCTGACTGTGTGGAGGGTGAAAAAGGTTACCATCCACCCGGTCGTGAAGCCCTCCACTGGGAACGTTCATGCCAGGTGCGTACAAATCTTGAAAGTGCTGGTAGCTCAAAATTCGCTACATCTAATTCAGAAGGCAGTATTTCAGAACATGTAGCGCATCGTCCGGAGTTTTCCGGGAGTGAACAATGATAGCAGCTAAAATCACCTTCTCTGGTCATCCCGCGTACACGGCAGATGACTATGATAAACGCATTTTTAAGTTTCGACTCTTAATTTTTAACCTTTTTTTGTATACATGTGTATGTGCGTGTGCGGGACTGAAGTAGTGTGTTGTCTCTCGACGTTTTATGTGAATAAAGTTAATATTTTGAATCGTTTATCTCAGTCGTTGGCATTGGAACTAGCGTTTGTAAGAAAGATGGATCCCTATAAAAAGACTCCCCAATATGAATGTTGGATTCTTATAATTTCGCGACCGTGTTTGTTAGCGAAGTACCAGGTCATAAGTACCTGTGGGTGGAAGGTGGGCCAACTTAATAATTACTAAATATTACCATTTATCATTACCAATTATTAACTATTAGTCATTAATTATTATTAGTAATAATAATATTAATAATAAAAATAATTATTTCATTAATAATAGTCGCTGGACGTGAGAAAGCTGATACGCCATGTTACCAAAATCATCCACCCTCGGTACATCGAGACATTAACACCAGCAATATTGAATGAGATTATAGACGCTGAACGGCAAAGATTTATCTTCTTACTGCTAGACTGCGTCGTTACAAGAAAAGTAGTGCAAGAAGGCAACAAAATCGAACATTTCAGGCAGATGAAAGAAGGTTCTATCGTGAACTGAGTGTAAAGCAAAAAAAAACAGCTAGCCAACATAGTGCCTTAACTGGAAGACATGACTAACTATTGGTCAGATGTTTGGGGGAAAACTAACAGAAGCAATTTAAACTCTGCGTGGTTCCAACTAGAGAAGGCAATAGCTAGCAATATCCCTGAAATGGAGCTGACTAAGATCACAGCTTCAGATGTTTCAACGGTTTTGAAAAGAACAAGTGACTGGAAAGCTCCAGGTACGCACATGCTGCACAACTTCTGGTACAAGTGCCTGACTAGTGTGTATCCTGCGTTGGCCTGCGTAACCAGATCTGATGCCAGGCTTTATGCTCGAGGGTACTATGTATATGCTGCCTAAAAAACCAGATGCTCAAAATCCATCTAATTTTCGACAGATAGCCTTTCTTCCAACAATATATTAATGTCTTACAGCTATCATAGCAGACAAGGTACATTGTCACTGCGAAGAGAATGACATCCTTACAGAAGAACAAAAAGGATGTTGTAAAAACTCGCGAGGCAGTAAAGATCTAGTCACCATAGACGCTGTTGCCATGACTCAAGCTCGTAAACATCTAAGAAACTTGCACATGGCATACATTGCAAGCGTTTCCTTCCGTACCACATCATTATTAAGTCGTGCGATGATGCTTTGGGGTACAAGAATCAAGTATTTTGATCATGGACAATCAAGGATAACTAGATCAATACACATTACGACGGGTATATCCCAAGGAGAATCCTTCAGTGCATTTTGTTTCTGTTTAGCGTTGAACCCGCTGAGCAAAACACTAAACAGTATGTCTCATGGGTTCCGAATACATTATAACGAGGATAGTCATCAAGTGACCCATCTGCTAAACATGGATGACCTGAAGCTATACCCTGGTTCAAACCAGGAACTGCAGCAAGTGATCGATGTCACAAAGCAGTTTTCCCATGATATCCACATGGAATTCGGACTAGATCAATTCAGAACAGTGCATTTAACCAGAGGAGAATTAGGGATCGCACAGCTAGAGAACAATCTCGAGAATGACATCGAGGCAATGGCTGAGGGGGAGTCATATAAATACCTGGGTATTCTCGAATCTGAGGGTATTCAGCATACGATAGTTAAGAAAAGCCTAACGACTGCCTTCACTACAAGGCTCAGATTGGTTCTGAAGAGTAATTCGGCGATTGAAAGGGTAGTTCTACCACGACATAGGGGAGGTAGGGGCATTACAAATGTCAGGAAACTGTGTGAGTCAAAAGTTATACAGTTGCGAGACTATTTCAACTGCAAGCCAGATGTTACGCTTTACAACACCATCTGTAAAGCTGATCTTGACTACACGCCCTTGAATTTGTCCTCAGAGGAAGCCTTGAGTACCAGGGCAGAAACCATAGAAGAATTGGAAACGCAATGGAGACCGAAAGCCATTGATGGTTGTCGCGTAATGGCTCAAAGACAATATACGCACAGGCAAAATGATATGGCGAGAATTATACATCGACAGCTAGCCATAAACCTAGGACTCTTAACAGAATGGATGCCTTTCTGCAGATACATTCCAATGCCCGTTTTGGAAAACGAAGATTACATCTTATATTGGGATGTTACTATCCAGACGGATCATTACTTCCGAGCCAATCGACTGGTCATCGTAATGCGAGAAAAAAACGGTGGAAGACGGTCGACATTGCTTGTCCACTTGACCGAAATTTGCAGGCAACCTATACAACCAAGATCCACAAGTACAGCGAGCTAAGGCATGAACTAAAGTCAATATGGAGGAATGTGAAACATGCATCTATTCATCCTATTGTGATTTCGGCTACAGGCAATGTGCACGCAAGATGCATTGAACATCTTGAACATTTAGGAGTCAGTAGGGTACTAGCAGCAGCTCAGAAGGCGGTTTTATTAAACACCTGTCGCATTGTAAGAAACTTCCTGGGCCATCAGGAAGCAGCCGACTAAAAACCTATAGAGTGTTACATGGTAGCTCTAAGAAAACATCCAGAGGTGACTGTTGTCACCTCCAACACTCGCGGCCGCTGTGTAAGAATAACAGCGGTAACAGACGAACTGCAAACTACACCATGCTCCTAATTTTGTACTTACAACATCATCGCAAATGATTTCATACATCGTAATTAAAAGAAGGATTAAATCATTATTTAAGTAAGGAATCATTGATTTTAAGAAAACTACTACTTACGTTGAAGTAACTACTTTCTAGTTGTTTATCACATGGTTTAAAAAGTTTAAAATTACAAGGTAACATTTTTTAATAGCTTTTTCGACGATTTTAGACAATTCTGAATAATTGTGAACAATAAAAATAAATGGCATAGGGGAGACCCCCCTACAGTGGATAATGCGACCTACAGTGGATAATCATTAATTAAGAACACAGATAAAAGAAAAATTATTAATTTTAATTCTAATTTATGAAGAGGAATAGTGTCTTAACTATTAATTTAATAAAATTAATTATTTTCCATACGTCAATATTTTTAATTAATGATTATCCACTGTAGGTTGCATTATCCACTGTAGGGAGGTTTCCCCTAATTGAAAACTGTTCTGCGGTATGCTGGAGCATGACGTCCGAGTCGTTCTTAATGACGTCGATCTTAACCCTCAAAGCCTACACTTCCTGGATCAAAATAACTTATCGCGATAAATTTTTTTAAACTATAGCTAAAAGTCTCACAAAAATGAATATTGTAAAATTAATAAGATGAATTCAACACACACTATAAATATTTTAACAAAACTGAAACAACTTTTCAGGATAAACAGCGAGCCGAAAATATTTTCGGGGTGTGATACACCCAGAGTAGGCTGAGGGGGTTAATGACGCCGATCTTAATTTGTCCATCTTCTTACTTGACATTTTTCATAGTAAACAAATGAAGCTTTTGTGCGACTATTAAAAAAACTGAAGAACTCTAAATTGCGAGAAAAGTTAATTAAACAATTAATTTGTTCAAAAAATTGTTAAGATTTTTTTATTATAAATAATAAAATATAATAAAAGGGTGTAAAAAGCACTTTCCCAAACACTTACAAAAAATTCAAATCACTCAATCAGAAAGCGAGTTATAAGCTTTTGAATCTACCCGTGCAGGTGTTCGAGTGGAAAGTTCAACCCTCCACCACGTGGGGAAGGGTGCTAAACCTGATCAGCAAATTCGTGGATTAAGTACTGTTGGACGAGCGAACCGATTCCCAGAATTTTAATGCAATCGAAGAAAATAACTTTTTAAAGTTGGTGACCAAAGATAAAATTTTAAAAATTGCAACGCGCATTTTCACCAAATAAAATAACGACCGATTTTTCAGAAAGCAAAGGATCTTGGCGCGTGCGGTCGACGCCCTGTCATTCGTCAACTGTCGAAGTGACGCCACCCTTCACTCGCCATCACCCCTCTCACCAAACCATCACTCTCGTCAAACTCATCGGAATCGGTTGTATCCGCGTTAGAAGCTATCGTAGGCCTGACGGTGGTAGTGAGTGTTTCGCGGCGATCATTGTGTAGAAGCGGATGGTGTTCTTTAACACAATTATTTTTCCCGCATTGCTTCCTTTTACATTGCCGTAAGAGGTGCTGCTTCAAAAGACACTTGAAGCATACTCTTTCGACGGTTGCCCACTTCCATCGCGAGTCATTTTCCAATCTTTCAAACGCCGAACAAGTACTGTTCACATGATTCTCGTCACAATACGCGCACCGCAGCTCATTCTGATCATAGTCGGCAAATGTTAGAAAAAACTTACCGTCCCTTGCGTACTTCCTTCTAAAAACAGTTTATAGTACGCTCTTACTGTTTCTGATTCCTCGTCAAGGAAATCCGCGAAATTGATAAGTGTCGCGGAGATTTTCTTCGACCTAACTCGTTCCCCCCACCTATGTTTCAGACCCGTCGATAGTTTCTGAATAAGTTGATCGGTTAGGACCGGGTTGACGAGATAGTCCGCTTTTCCCAGACTTTCTACCGTCCCGACGAAATTTGTATCCGCGGTCGCAAATTTCATAATAGAGTCCAGCTTATCGTCTTTCGCTTATCGTCTTTCACCCTCGGAAAATCGTTCACATTGCGCATCAGCACCTGGATCACATATTCTGGTCGACAAAAACATCTCTCTAAAATGTCTATAATTTTGACGACCCGCGATGTCATTAATAATGATCGTACCGTTTCCAAGGCGTCGCCCTTTAGACAGCGTCGAAATTGCGACACATTCCCATTTTTTGAGTAACCACAGTCATAAGTACTCTCTCGGAAAGTACTTATAAACAGTGGCCAATCATTTACTTCACCGCTAAATAAAGTAAGATCCTTACCCATTGTTTGTTTCGCGATGTATCAATCCAATGTTGCCGTCGGACCTGCTTCAATTTCTGGATTGGGGGAGTACGATGATTTTATTCGCTCACCTGTCGTTACTCCTTGTCGCTCGATCCGCGACTCCCGCGGCGCTGTATAGCGTGGATTGTGGGAAAGTGGTGAGATAGATCGCTTACCCTTATTCGTCACTTCCCGCGACACCACTCGTACACTTTGCCTCGAAATCCACGAACGGACCTTCGAACTCACCGATCGTTCAGCTTCATTGCTACCTTCTTCGGGGACGTCATATTGTGTCATCTTAGCTGCTTTCTTCGTCAAGTTCAGCCATTTCTCTTTCACCTTGTATTGTCACAAGCTCTTTTTTTTGTTCAAGCTGTAATCAGGCTTCTTCTTCGAGTCGCAGAAGCTCCTCAGCTTGACGGGGTTGAATTTCCTTGCGCGTTCTCTTTGGCGCGCTGGTACTTAACCGCTTTGAGTTTTCGGTTCCGGATTTTGAGGCACGGTTGGATAGGGGCTTGGATGGTTGAGCTAGAATAGAAATAAATTTTGAATAGATTGTTATCAGTTGACCTGGTGTTCGAATCCCAGTGGAGTGAAAGGAGTAGATCTTTTTTCTGAATACATTTAATTTCAAACATTTTAGAATAGAAGTGCTACGAATAATTTGCTGCTGTCCCCTTTCGCTTTCTGTACCCCGCTTCTCCTTGGCTGTGTCTCTCGCGCCAGGCTGCGATCCAGGTACGAAGAGATTGGGCGGGAATCCCAAATTCTTCATGTTGCTTCTTCGCGTCTCTCTCTTCTCTTCTTCTGGGACGAGGGTGCAGTTGAAGGGGTCGTCTCCCTCTCCGCTCGCCCCAACGAAGCAATGTTGACCATCTTCTTGCAGCATCTCGGTCCCCCTCCGTTTCTACTACCCGTTCCAAAATTTTCTGTCGCGTCCTCTCGGGCGTCCTTTACCGCGTCGTTTTGCTTTTCCATCATTCTCACTAAAAACTTTCACTGATAATTCAAGCACAATAATCACTTTGTCTAAAAACTCAAAAAATGTGAGAAGTGAAAATTTGAAAGGTTAAAAGAGCTTGGTAAAAATCGCGTAAAAAATATAAGTGTTTCGAGTAAATTACCTAAAAAGCACAAATACACTAAATTTAGATTTATTAATGAAAAACAATCAATTATGGCACTGAATAAAGATGATTAACAAAACTGATGAAGAAAAGTAACAGATTAAAGTCTATTGCGTGAGAAAAATGTGAAATTAAATGAAACAAATAAAATAACGACCGATTTTTCGGAAAGCAAAGGATCTTGGCGCGTGCGGTCGATGCCCTTGTCATGCGTCCTCAACACTCCTTTTCAATACAGATTTACACCTATCTCTTTCAATTCTCTTTTCTCCATACCTGCATATCCCTCACAGATCCCCGTCTATCTTTTTTGACCTCTTTGCCAATATAGTTTTAAGACAGTTCCTTTCAATCCCCACTTCTATATCCTTCGCCTATTCCCGTCTATCCTGTTCTATCTCATTGTCATTCAAGATTCATACTTGTCTCTCTAAATTCTAATCAGTGAAAAATCACTGGCTCTCTGTTGAATTTAACTCAAAATTAGTAACGTACTTTTGGCTATTTGCATCATTAAATTTTCACTGGTTCAGATAGCTGGAAGTATTTCACTGATACTGAGTTAAATTCCATCGATTTAAATTAAGAGAGATCCCTTTCAGTCCCGTATTCTTTATCTCAGTTATCCCTTTTTTTGTCTATCTACGTCTATTGCTTTCTATCTCTTTGCTAATTCAGCCTTTACACCTACCTCTTTCAATCCCCTCTTTTTGTTTTGGAAATTGTTTAATCGCGATATTGCTTCAAATTTCTAAACATAGGCACTCCTCCTTCGAGTCAAATCGATTACTACTCACTGGCGTAGTCCAAAAAATTAACATTTAAAAAATAAAGGTGCACTCAAAAATATGTGTTCCTTTTGAAGAAAATCTGATGCATACATATGAGCTAAAACTAACAATACCTAAAGTCGGCATCAAAAGTACGCGACCCTCGCTTTGAACGCTTGCAACTCGTTCAAAAAAAATCGCAGAAAATTTTGGCCAGGTAAACGTAGAAAACTTAAGGTCTCCCGAATCGAAAGAACAAGGAGAATGTATTGAGCTATAATAAAGTACCTTTTGGTGTTCTAGAATAATGTATAAAAAATCATATTATTGTGAAAAAACACATGAAGATTGATTTTTATAAAAACATAATTTCACCATTGAATTCGCTGTAAAAATTTAAGAAAATAATCTCTAATATTTTTGTTTGTTAAGTCGGAAATAAGGAATTATGCTTTAAAAATTGTAAAAGCTTAAAGCCGATGAGCGAGTATTAGATATTGTTTCTGTCTTAAATGTAAACATCATTTTTCCTTCAAAAGGATACAATATTTTTAACAGCACCTTCAATTTTTTTAATTATGCTTTTTCTGTCATTTATGGACCACCCTACTACTTACCCATCGCCCCATACACTTGAAGTTTCCCATAAGATTAGCATGAGAGCAATTTTTTGTTTTTAATTTTTAAAATTATTCTGCTGTGTTAATTTGAGGTGGCACAGTGGGACAAAAAAGTATGTGGATAAATAAATTTTTAACCTCCAATATTCTTTCGACTTAGACGATGTTTTCTAAATGAAAGCTTTTTTAAGTTCGAAAAGATTGTTGTCTTTGGACTTTTTACAACATGCTGAAACTATCTAGAAATAATTTATAGTTGTTGAAAATAATGTTTAAAAAAAATTGTATTTCTTTAGTATTAGTTGTTTAAACAATTAATAATAGTTGTCAATTTGTAAAGTGTTATAGCAAAGAGTCGATTCCGCAAAAATTTGCAAAGTATCGCAGCAAAGAGTTATCGGAAAGACATTCTTAATTGATTCCGTAAACAAATTGAGCGTAATCGTTGAAAAATAACAAAACTCTGCATTTGTTTATGAAAATTATGTAAATAATGAATAATTTTTGGGAATTTGCAAAGCATTATAGAAAAAAGTCATCGAGAAGACATTCTTGGTTGATTTCGTGAACAAATTTATCCTATTCGTTGAAAAATAGCCAGACTCTGAATTTGTTTATGAAAATTGTGTAAATAATTAATGGTTCTTGGGAATTTGCAAAGCATCATAGAAAAAAGTCATCGAGAATACATTCTCAGTTAATTCTGTAAGAAAATTGAGCCTCTTAGTTGAAAAATAGCCAAAGTTTCAATGTGTTCATAAAAAATGTTTAAATAGTTAATTATGCTTGTAAATTTGCAAATTATCCTATAAAAGAGTCACCACAAAAACATTCTTAGTAGATTCCGTGAAAAAATTGAGCGTATTCATTAAAAAATAGCCAAACTCGGAATTTGTTTATGAAAATTGCTTAAATAATAAATAGTTCATGTGAATTTACAAAGGGTCATAAAAAAGAATCACTGAAAAGACATTCTTAGTTGATTTCCTGGAAAATTTAGCCTATTCGTTGATAGATAGTCACACTGTGAATTTGTTTATAAAAATTGTTAAAAAAGTTGCCTACTAAGATTTATTTACAATAAATAGTAATAAAACTTTAAGTTCTCTCACATTTTACAACGGTTTATTTATTTAGCTAACACTAGTTTATAGTTATTTTGTATATTTAGTGCCGCTATATTTTTCTAATGCATTTAGGCCTGCTAAACTTGAAAATAAAATTGAAAATAAATTTTATGGATTGGTTTTCGACATATGAATTTTGAAAAAAAAAATTTTTTTTGTATGATAGCTTTACACTGTGAACCATAGGGGAGCGGCGGCGAAAGCGGCGTACATAAAGGAAAATGCACGATTAAAATTCAAATATAAAGTAAAATATTCTAATAAAATATTGTTTGTTTAGGCCAATATCTTACCAATGCTCTATGCATGGAGATAATTTAATTGAAGTTTACTAAAACAGTTCATTAATGTGTTTTCCAAAAAGTGCATCTGCACCAAGTTGTCCTACCTTGTTTGGTAATGTGGCGCGTTTCGATTTCAATTCATAATTATTGAATAAGAAACAAATTTACATATTTAACAGAATGTAATTTATGCAGAATGTCTCACAATAATTTGAGGGTTATGTCTGCTGAAACGTCAAGAAACAAATTTTTTATCAACAGTGCAGAATGACTCACCAATATGAAAAATAACGTAATGAAGGATATATTTAATTAATTATCGAATGGGAAACTTTTTAAACAATTCTTTATATCTCAAAATGTTAAACTTTAAAGCATTCAAGAAACTTGGAACCGTATATTTCCAACAAATTTTTATAAGTTTACACGAAACCTCTTTAATTTATTACTTGCTTTTAGCTACTCTGACAATACAAGCGAAAGAACCAAAACTAACATTTCAACATAAAAATCAGGCCGCCCCTCCCCTATCTCAAGTTAGAAGCGACCAATCTGGTTGCAAAAGTTATCAAGGTAAAGATCATCGAATCTGCAACAAATATTAGTGTTACTTTCCCTGATAAATTTGGTAGTTGAGATGCAATGAATCGAAACATTAAAAAAAGACATTGTTTTAGACGAAAATGAACATACAAAATTTCGAAAACCAATTCATAAATAAAAATTTTAAGTTTAGCAAGCCAAAAAGCTTTGGGAAAATATAGTGTCACTATATGTACAAAAAAAATTTCAATTTGTAAGCTAGTTTAATCAGAGTGCGTCCGAACTACTATGTAAATGGGAATATAGGTAATATGCTACTTACATGTTGAGATCTGAAATTTGGAATAGTCTTCGGGGACTTTCTTTGTAAAACAAAAACACATTTATAAAAAATTTACCGAATTCCTGCGCAATACAAGGAGCTTCCATAAAGGATGCCACAGCTTTTTGGCGAATTTTCACCCCCCCCCCCCCGCGGCATTGTCACGGACAGTCACAATTCGGCTCCCCCAATCCTAAAACTGTATCATCCTTTATGGAAGCTCCCACAACAGAAATTTACACCACGCATTTTTTTTCTGTAGTCCAGTCATCTGGTAGTTTGGTTCCCGAAAAATTACCATTTGGAATGTTTTTAATGAGAAAGTTTTGTTAAGGGGTCCCTTTTAACATATCAAAAATGCTAGAACAGATCAATTGCCAAACCGGTTTTTTGTTTAAAAACAGTTCCAAAAGTTTCTTTCGCGTGGACGGATAATTCCAATTGCATCAATGCAAAATCTCCAACAGAAAAAAGAAATAGAACAAAATTATGATAAAATTTCGTTAAAAAAATAATCCGCGAAATCACTGTTTCAAAAAACACTGTGTACACTCGCACTTAATTACTGCACGAAAAAGTGTTGCACAGGTGAATGAGAGTCGACTCAATTTGCTGCGATTTCAAAAAAAGAACAATGTCCTACCTATAGTCATAAAATATGACCCCTAAAAGTTGCCCATTTTTGCATGTTCTTACGGGCAAAAAAGTGGAGTCCAGTTTTTTTCAAAATAAATCGAGTCACGTTTAGTTTGCATTGATGATGCCAGAGGATGAAATAGAGTCTATACAATTCTGCGTACATCTAAAAAAACACAGTCTCTTAGACCTATTAGAAAAAGTATTCATTACAAGACATTGTTATAAACAATTATTAAAAAACTATTTGTTTATTGATAAAAAAAATACATCACATTTGTAATCAATTATAATTACTTTTTTACCACAAAAGTACTCAACAGTGGTTATAACAAGATTTTATTATAAACAATTATTAATAAAAATATTCGATTAGCAAACATATTACACATTTTCAATCAATTAAAATCACTTCTTTGCCACAAGTTCGAAATATGATCGTAGTTCTACTTTACAGTACGCTCAGGTGCCTCTATGCAGGAAGAATGCACTTTTCAAGGTCATATCTCATGACCTATTAGGGCTAGGAAACTTTTTTTTTTAATTACGCTAAATTGAATCAACTTAAATTTTTTCTGTATAAAATTTGTGGTAGGATCCACAGGAAAAGATGTATTTTAAAAAACACGACTTTTTCGTTTTTAGTCAAAAATGCAAAAAAAGTTGTATTTTTGAAACCTTGCAATTCCCAAAATAATAGGTCTAAAGGCCTTTTTTTATTAGATGTACGCAGAATTTTATACTCTATTTCAACCTCTGGCATTATCAATGCAAACTAAACCTGACTCGATTTTCAAAAAACTTAACTCCTATTATAGGTAGGACATTGTCATTTTTTTGAAATCACAGAAAATTGAGTCTACTTTCACTCACCTATGTAACACTTTTCCTTGTAATAATTAGGTGCAAAGGTTTTTTAAAACTTAGTGATTTTTCGCTGAAAATCAAAAAAAGTGTTTTTTTTTTTTTTTTTAAATATATACCAACTCGAAACCTATAAAAGATAGCGGATTATTTTGTCAACAAAGTTTTCTCATAATTTGGTCCTATTTCTTTTGGACATTTTGCCCTAAAACGCAATGGGAATTATCCGTCCACGCAAAAGTAACTTTTGGAACTGTTTAACAAAACAAACAAAAACCGGTTTGGCAATTGATCTTTTCTATCATTTTTGATATGTTAAAAGGAACCCTTTAACGAAACTTTCTCATTAAAAACATTCCAAATGGGAATTTTACTCATTATTTCGACGTAATGCCTGGACTACTGTATTACATAACAGCTGTCAGTTTTAAGTTAAGCTTAACTCATTTTTTCCATGTGTGATAAGATAGCACTTAAACTTGGTACCACGTTAAAACACTAAAAAAAGAGGTTCGCAGATAAGAAGCTGTAGAAAACTTATCTCATATGAGGAAGATAGACTACCACCTACCAATAATACTTAATTACGACACGCCTTTGTTAAAAGTTTTTTTTTGTTTTGAAAAGACTATTCTTTCTGTTACCAAACAATTTTTTTATCTTTTATTAGTTGTCATTTTGGATACACAAGCTTTCATTGTTTCATCCATGGAGTAAGATTTTTACTCCGTGCTTGCATCACTGTAGCTTCTTATTTCTGGCTTCTTACTATACGCACCATACGCACGGAATAAGAATAAGAAGAACAATCTCGAAATACGCGTTTTGACGGTGCAAACTGCACCTTACGGCCATCCCATAATCCAACAATGGGCCATCCCTCAAGGTCTGTCCACAATATGACTTCATAAGTCGATGCAGCATCGGCGTGGTGCGCGCGCAGCTGTTGCCATCTTTATTTGGTCAAAGGTCAAACTGTGTTTATGTCAATACGCCTGTAGGGTATACAGTGGGTCCAGAGACAGTGTGGCAACCTACTTACAACTCGCTGATTGGCTCAGTTTTCTTATACATGTACTATAG
>CAKNWW010183641.1:0-10253 GCA_932074435.1 Andricus kollari
GGGCTTGGGTGGATTTTTGACAGAAACAGGGTGATCACTGAACAGGCGAGGTGGGTCAGCGAGAAACTTTTGATTCTCCCTGATCCATCGCTCCCTCTTCTGTATTCTCCTCCTTACGTCCGATAACAGCCGTATCCTGCCAACAATATGCTGCTTGATTGTCAGCAGCTTGGTCTTTTTTAGTGTGTGATTCAAGATGCTCAGTTCTTGAGCGAACTTTGGAACCCTTTGCGTGAACGGTCTACCACATGTTATGTAGTCAATCACACATTAAACACGGGACGCATTCTGCCTTGCCCATCCAATCTTCTTGTTCAGTTCATGCAAGCGTCTTTTGGTCTTTTGATCCATCGTCCGTTTGAGCCTTCGATTTCTATCAGCCAAAACTTTCGCAGCACCATAAACTGAGCAATTGATGGGCCAGAGGTCGGACTCTTGCGAGATTTCTCCATGAAGAGAGGCATCCATTTCAGCCAGATCTTGAGACTTAGGAGGAACTTGCATGTAAATGTTCCTTCTTGTCTTGAAATCGTGATCATATCTCAGAAGGTGCCTGCTTTTCGCGGTTGGTCTTATTGTCGCTTCCTCATCTTCGGCTGCAGGTTGATAAAGCAGCGGTTGAGGAAGCGCTCCGCGTACATATCCATTTTTCCAGAGGTAGGCACGTTGATTTCGCAACGATTGAATCGAAACGTGCTGAAGCTCTGGATATTTTTGGCACCACAGAGTATGCATACGCGCCATAGCGCTTTGGTGAACAGGGATAATGCTCATCGTAACAGTCTAGCAAGTCATCCTTGAGTTGATTCGTCCACTCAATGTGGGCGTCACAACTTTTTGGTGTTTTGGTGGTGTCATTGTTATTCCCACGAGCAGATAGGGAAACGGTTCGTCCATCCTTGTAGAGCCCTGCATGCAAGGATAAGGCTGCATACTCTTAGAGGTCGCCCGGTATCCCAGATACACCGTTTAAGAGACCTCACCCAGGTGCCATTCAGCTGTCGGCACAGTTGTTACGCCTCTGCTTAGGGTTTATTCTCGTGCGTGCACATTCTGATTGCGCGCTATGCGCGCGGCTCGTTTCGCACGAAATTTTGAGCGCGCCTATGGCGCGCGACTGTTGGTTCTCGCGCTTCGCGCCCGGTATTTGTATTTTCCAAACATTTGTGTACAATCCTTTTAAAATTAAAGGTCGAAGCGTTAACAACTGTACTTTGATGATTGTAAATTCTCTTTTGTTAAAGCTCCTTCGGCTTTAACGAACACATTCTTATCACGTATCTCATGCTTCGCACTCGATTTTGTCAAAAATGTATGCCAATATGATATTCCCATGTATTTTTGCCCTCTGAAACCGAATCCGCAAACCGTTTTACCCCTACACGTCAGGATTTTGACATATCCTCAAAAAACACCCGAAAAATCCCTAAAACCGATCAAATCATTTACCCCATACCACTTTCACCATCGCCGCAAAAAAATTGGTAGCCCTATAACACCATAGGCTCATAATCCTCTAACCTCGTGATTCCATAACTCCATAACCTCTAAGCCCCGTAACCTCATTTAGTAGAAGAATTTGGTTCGGGAAAACAGAACAATTTCGTGAGTTTTTCTTGTGGAACATAGTCATGGGTAAGGTGGGTAAGTAACTCTATAAACACAAAATCTCACAGCACCATAACCTCAAAACCCCTTCATTCCGCTACAACCACGACCACCATCCCATAGCATCAAAGAAATGTAACTATTTAATCTAGTCACATAAAACTCGAATATGATGGGTGACTACCATTGATGATTGAAGAAAGAACAAAGTAAATGCAATGAAAGTGTTATGAGGTTTTGAAGGATTGGAGGTTATATTCACCCTGACTGTATTCCACAAGAAACACTCACGAAACCGTTATGATTTCGGGAACCGGACTTCTCCACACCATTTTGGATTTTGGGGTTATAGAGTTACTTAGCCATGACTATGTGCCACAAGAAAAACACACGAAATTGTTCTGTTTTTCCGAAACAGATTTTTATGCTAAATGAGCTAACGGGGTTTTGAGGTTATGGAGTTATGGTATCGCGAGGTTAGAGGATTATGAGATTATGGTGTTAAAGGGTTACTAATGTTTGAAGGGTCCCCCGGGGCCCCCCCAAAAAAGTGGTATGGAGTAAATGATTTGACCGGTTTAAGGGATTTTTCGAGTGTTTTTTGAGCTTATGTAAAGACCCTGACGTGTAGAGGTAAAACGGGTTGCGGATTCGGTTTCAGCGGGAAAAAATACATGGGAATATCATATTGGCATCCAAGACTCAGAACAAACATTTTTTTTTGTGGGCCTGTGTTATGTACCATTTTTATTTTTCATGATGACTTTAATATTTTCTCCTTGCTTTGCATTAATTTTTATTCTCACCTGCCCTGAAAATGCGCCCAGTTTGAGCCCGAAAATAAAAAACTGTGATTAGACACCTCATAAACTAAAATCATAAAGTGAAATTAAACATGTTTTTTTCAATTTTACTTTGAAGAGGGTTCTCAAAGCACCTACGGCCTTGCCGATTATATTCTCATTGCGATACTTCCGCTCAACAGCTAAGTTATACAGACGATTGCTTTTGAAAAATAAAACCATGTAAACAAAATGAAACGGAAAATTTTGTTTCCAAATTTGAAAATGCTCTTACTTTTTGAATTTTGTTCTTTTTTAAAAAATGGTTTAAAAAAATTGTTTAAACAATTTTTTGAAAAATTTTCATTATATTTCGTGAGCCCTAAATGAGCCGGAAATTCCTGTAAAAATATAAATTCGAAATTTTGAACCCTTGACCATTTTTCTAAGATTGTGCTGCTATCTTTGAGCTTTGGGTATGTCATCCTAATGTTGCAAAAATACATTAACAATTTTAGACAACCACGATACTCAAAGAGCCTTTTATGAGACTAAAGATATGGTATGAAAAAATTAATTTATTTAACTTGTTTAAAAATTATGTTTAAAAAATTGTTTAAACCACTTTTTTTTATAATTTCATTATATTTCGTGAGTCTTAATTGATCCGAAAATTCCTGTAAAAATAGAAATCCCAAATTTGGAACCCTTGACCATTTTTCTAAAGTGGTGCTGCTAGCTTTGAGCTTTCGGTATGTTATACTAATGTTGCAAAAATACAAAAACAATTTTAGAAAACAACGATATTCAGAGAGCCTTTTATGATACCAAAAATATGGTATGAAAAAATTATTCTAGTTAATTTGTTAACAAAAAAAAAATTTAATTGTTTAAACAATTTTTAAAACATTTTTCCGTACATTTAGTAAGCCTTAAATGAGCCCGAAATTCCTGTAAAAATGTAAATTCGAAATATTGAACCCTTTCCTATTTTTCTAAGGTGGTTCTGCTATCTTTCAGCTTTCGATATGTTAGCCTGATGTTGCAAAAATACAAGAACTTTTTTAGAAAACAACGATATTCAAAGAACCTTTTATGAGCCCAAAGATATGGTATGAAAAATTAGTTTATTTAGTTTTTTTATAAATTGTTTTTAAAAACTTGTTTAAAAACTTGTTTAAACAATGTTTTAAAACATTTTCATTATATTTCGTGAGCTTTAAATGAGTGGAAAATTCCTGTGAAAATAGAAATTTTGAACCCTTGACCATTTTTCTAAGGTGGTGCTGCTAGCTTTGAGCTTTCGGTATGTTATTCTAATGTTGCAAAAATACATAAACAATTTTCTAAAACCACGATACTTAGAGAGACTTTTATGAGACTAAAGATATGGTATGAAAAAATTCGTTCAGTTAACTTGTTTAAAAATTGTTTGAACAATTTTTTAACAAATTTTCATTATATTTCATGAGCCTTAAATGAGCCGGAAATTCTTTTAAACATATAAATTTTAAATTTTGATCCCTTCACCGTTTTTTCAAGGTGGTGCTGCTGCTAACTTTATGTAAAGTTGGCAGCACTACCGGTTTTTTTAAACAAATTGCAGGGCCGAAAATTTGGCATTAGGGCATTAAATTAGCCCTAAATGAGACCTTAATTATTGCTTGGAAGAAATAATGAAATTATGAAATGGTGCTGTCAACTTTACCCACCTGATTTCGAACCTACATCTATACCTACAGAATTGAAAGTCAATGAAAAAACCATCCTCATAAGCCAGAGCTCAAAGCAGTTGAAACGAGGTGCGATCGAATTTGAAACGATTATTTTGAAACCTCTTTTTCTATTATATTGGGTGGACAGAGAGGGTTTGATGGATTCGAAGCGAAAAGTACGACTTTTCGTTGAAATGCAATCGGACCCTCTCTGCACCGAGAGAACATACTTACCTTTTTCGTATAATCGCGTCTCACGTTAGATTAGCATGAACTATATCATACTATGATACTATACATTCTTACTATTTTAGTGTGGATCCTTACTATTTTAGTAAGGATGTATACTGTCAAAGTATGATATAGTCCATGCCAACGTAACGTGAGACGCGATCATACGAAAAAAGTAAGTATGTTCTCTCAGTGTGCCTACCTCATACGATAGAAAGAGAGATCTCGAAACCATCGTTTTGAATTTGATCGCACCTCGTTGTCTCTCTCACATGGTACAAATAGAGGTCCGATCGACTTCAGACATTGGAGTCCCACTGCAGCGTTTTGTAACCTCAAACTGTCGAGTGTTGATATGAGAATTTTGAAAACTGTGTTTTTCGTGGACAATTAATGTAATATTTATAAAATTAAGTGATTTTATGTTACATAACTTCTTTGTATGCCTTTGGTTATAAAACATCATTGTTTTACATTTATTTAACGATCTTGTGTTGAAAACTAAACGATGCGACACGCGACACTGTCAAATTCTGCAGAATGCATGAAAGTTCAACGTTATGAAATTTTCGATGCATTCTGCGCCATGCTATGTGAGAATCACGAGGATTGAAATGGAGGCCTGTCATTTATCGAGAACCTTGTGCGTCATGCATTATACGCTATGCAAAAGTGTGTTCTTCCCACTTATTACTTCATTGCTGAAACGAATTGTACGCTTTAGTTTTTTTGACACTTCTCAATGAGAACGACGGACGTCGCGCATGCGTTTTGGTCTTCGGCGGCATAGCAGTGAAGAACTAATGCAATGCACGCTGTCAAATCTGAAGGGCGTGGACGAGTCCGCTCGCGCCCAGCATCCTTGGAGCTTTTTTTCGATGCTGAAAGCCGTCATCAACTTGAAAGAAAAGGTGGTCATATTCGACTACTGCTAGAATCTAGTGACTTTCCAAGCCATTACCAATTTCCAACGCTTAAGTCGTTAGTCTTGTCAGAATATTTTTGATCATTAATTTTTTTTTAATTTGTCCAGAAAGACGCCCGAAACATACTCCCGTTAAATATCTTTAATTATTTTTTTGAAAATTCAACTATTTAGTTTAAAAATCATCTTTTTTGGTCGAAAACTCAACTTTTTTGTTGTAAATTCATCTCTTTTGGTGAAAAATCTTGCTTGGTTCCAAATGAACTATTTTGTTGGAAAATCAACTCTCCTCTGAAAAATTCGTCATCTTGGCTTGTAAATTCAACTATTTTTTCAAAAAGGGATCTTTCTTGGTTGAATATTTATCTCTTTTGGTAGAAAATATTTTTTGGTTGAAATATCAACCAAAAATGCGACGTGTAAATCGAAGCACCATTTATCTTCGGACTTGCCTTCCAACTTCGCCTCAATCGCGGTGTGTCCTCTCCATCACCCAAACAATTCTCCGAAACATATTGCAGTTCCTTCTCTTTTCATGCTTCTCGTGGTCGTTCTCACACTGTCATTCACAAAACGCATTCTTCAAAATTGATTGCTACTCTTAAATTTGCCAAATAAAACCGATTAGTGCGAGCGGATATCATGTCTTCTACACGATTTCTTAATGCCGGTTTCAAATGTCACTTGAAGCCCGAAAAGTAAGACATGTTGAATGTTGAGAATTTAATAACAATACTTTGTTTATAAATTCGAATTCTGTATATGAAAATCTATTTCATTGAATAAAATTCGATCTAGATTTTATATTTTTACCAGTCTACTTTGCTAAAAAAATACGAAGAATGGATCCTTGAACAGGGGTTGATTCAATTTCTTCTGCTTTCATAGACCCTGACGTCTTGCTTGTAGCATCTCCATGTTGGGTTTGATAAACATATATCGGCTAGCTCGTTGTTATCGAGATTTCGGTTGGTAGGTTGGGGGCACTATATTCGTATTTCATCGGTTCCGGACAATAAAGCTCAGTCTTGTCTTGCCTTCTATTCCGCTGACCAGCGCAGGTGGTCTTGGCTCTTCTTATAGACCAGGAGCTCATAACATAAATGGTACCATTATAGGGATAAGTACAATTTTCACCTGCCAGGTTCGGCTTATGATGACGAACGTAAAAATGCGTGCCTTACAGGGCTGAGTGGAAGAGGTGAGCGGTGGTGACCTGGCAATGGTGCGAATGTTCATGGTTACATGCGGTGACTCGGAAAAGCTGGAAAATTTGTTTACATGTGGAAGATGACATATAAATAGCTCCTGCGAATTTTAAGGCACTGATCTGTATTATAAAGTGCTTTAAGGCACCTGCAAAGTTGCGGGAAATTCAGGTAAAATCTCTTAATATTGATTTTACAGGAGAAAGTTTCAAACAAAAGTTGGTCTACTTCGAAAGATGCATATTTTCATTCTTATATCATTTTTTGATCAAATTGATACATTTGGAGAAAACATCGATCGAAGAAATACCAGAACAATCGAAAGCTGTTTTTCTCTACAGAAAGTCATTTTTTCGAAAATTGTGAAGAGAGGTATACTCCAACATTATTTCAGATTATTTTATTCCAATGTTTATATTTACCAAGTTATGCGAATTTTTCATTTTTTTTCCAATTTGCCTTTCACCTGTTTTATCTTTAGCAATTCGAAAGAAGGTGTTCTCGAAATTAGTACATCAATAATGTAATTCTTTTATAATAAATTGGTGTCAGCTACTTTCAGGTAAAATAATAACTTATTCTGCTATAAACAATAATAAACAGAGTCACGTTCTTAGCTTGTAATTATCGTAAAAGGTTGTAATAAAGCTGAATTTTATTCTAAAAAATTAAATATCAAAATCGCTTTACTTTCACATTTACATTATTTATTGTTGTTAAAGTTTATACTTTAGTCGTTGAGATGTATTCGATCTTCATTACCGTGACCAAAGTCAATTTTCCGCACGCAGCATGGGGTCGTCTCAGATTTTTCGATGGCCATTGGCGTAGGCTAGACGGTTACACTGCTTGTAGCAGAAGTTTCATTAAAAATTTTTGGTGGTGCATTTTTGATACAATTCTATAATATACATTCACAGGTATCATTATACTACATCGAAATATAAAGTAATCGCGAATGTGAATGCGAAAGGTAACTCCAAGAAAATCGAAAAATTCATTTTGTGTTCAAAATCGCGTTGAGGATTTATTTATCAATTTTTTTAAAATTCGTCTTTTTTGGTTGACATCAACAATGTAGTAGAATTTTTTCTTTTTTCTTGGGTCAAAATAGAGCGCTTCTGTTCCAAAATGTATCTTTTTTGTAAAAGAAATTCCATTTTTAGGTTGAAAATTCAATAGTTACATTTGTAATAAAAGAGATGAATTTTCAACTAAAATTATGAATCTTCAACCAAAATAATAGAAGTTTTAAGAAAGTAGTTCAACTTTGAAGTAAATACTTCATTTTTCAACAAGAAAAGACGAATTTTCAAAAGAAGCTGCATCCTCAGTAAAATTAGATTAATTTTCTACCAAAATGGTTGAACTTTCAACGAAAATAAATCAGATTTTTTAATCAAAAGAGATCAATAGTGAAACGAAGAATATGAATTGTCAACACATACATTATCTTCTCCACCAAATACTTCAATCTCGAAGAAAGAAAGATCAATTTTGAAAAAAGCAGTTCAATGTCGAAGCAAAATGACATTTTTACACAATTGTAGAATTCTCAAAGAAATATTGGAAGTTAGAAAAAATGCAACCGGAAACTTGCTAATACAATATTCAGCTTTATTACAACCTTCTACGATCATTAGAAGCTGAGAATGTGACTCTGTTTATTATTGTTTATAGCAAAATAAGTTATTATTTCACCTGAAAGTAGCTGACACCAATTTATTATAAAAGAATTACATTATTGATGTACCAATTTTGAGAACACCTTCTTTCGAATTGCCAAAGATGCAACAGGTGAAAGGAAAATTGGAAAAAAGAATGAAAAATGCGCATAACTTGGTAAATATAAACATTTGAATAAAATAATCCTGAATAATGTTGGAGTACACCTGCAGGGGAGTATCTCTTCTCTCTTGACAATTTTCGAAAAAATGACTTTCTGTAGAGAAAAACAGCTTTTGATTTTTCTGGTATTTCTTTAATCGGGGTTTTCACTAAATGTATCAATTTTATCAAAAAATGATATAAGTGTAACAGAGGCTGTAACAAAGGCGTTATCCCCTCCACTATTCAGGTTAACGAGCGTTATGGGAGGCAGTGCATAGGCCCTGCACGACAATTCCGTTCATCCGCTTGGCATATGTATATCACCATATCTCACGTAATTAATAATGTGCTTCAATTCGTTACGGCAAATTGACATTGTTTATACAAAATTGAACTTTTTATTCGGACCCGTTACATAAGATTGAAAATATGCATCTTTCGAAGTAGACCAAGTTTTGTTTGAAACTTTTTCCTGTAAAATCAATATTAAGAAATTTTACTTAAATTTCCGGCAACTTTGCAGGTGCCTTAAAGCACTTTATAATACAGATAAGTGCCTTAAAATTCTCAGGTGCTATTTATATGTCATCTTATATACATGTACACAAATTTTCAAGCTTTTCCTAGTCACCGCATTAAACCATGAAAATTCGCACCTGTGCCAGGTCGCCACCGCTCACCTCTTCCACTCAGACCTGCAAGGCACGCATTTTTACGTTCGTCCTCGTAAGTCGAACCTGTCAGGTGAAAATTGTCCTTATCCCTATCATGGCACCATTTATGTTATGAGCTCCTGTCTATTACCACGGTCTTGCGAACCATGCTCAGATCCAGAACTATGTATACGAAATTTATCATGTGCTTCCCGAACTTAAAGTAAAGAATAAACTGTAAACAATAAACACGTGTTTGCTCTTCAAAGTTATTTAAAGTAATTAAAGTCAATTTTTAGAATTTCATGAAGTATTCAGATAATATTAAAGAAAAGCGCCCAGTCATCGACAATTATAGAAGTGATATATTGATAATATTTATTGATAAAAAATAATAATTGAATAATGCTTTTATAGTATAGATATAGCTTAATAAGAACGTTTTTTCAATGATAATTAAAATGAATCTATGTTTCGCACAAATGTCAGGAGGTTTCTTACGTCAGTATTTATTGTTTTTTGTCGTATAACTATAGGTATAGAGAAAAACAAGGGAGTTTTGGTGGTGGCTCGCGAAGTGGTGGCTCCCCTCGATTTGTTTCATGCCATTTGTGGGAAAGCTGTCGCAATGACTAATCGAGCCAGTTCTATCTAACATCTAATTGCAAAGATCGAGGAGAAGCACCGATCCGACGGAAACAAACGTCACCTTTAATTAATGCCGCCTCCAGTTCTAGAAGCAAATTAAGCACATAATGCAGTTTCCATTTTCCGGTCACCTCTTTCTCATAAGAGAATGTATTGATGTCTGGAAATCAAGAGCAAACTCAACTTTTACGTAATACAGCTATGAAGTTGTTATTTCGATTAATAAATAATATTAAATCGCTATTAGTTCTTAGTTCGTCTCTTGAGGCGCTTCCTCAGGCTTGCATTTTAGCCCACGTATTACAAATGACATGTTTTCTTCCACACGGATGAATTTTTCGATGTAATATTTGAACCACATAATCTCAATTGCATAATACATAAAAAAAAGCCTTCGTTTTTTGAAAAATGTGCCTGGAATCGAGCAATCCGCCTCCGGGAAAGTATCCACGGTGAACCGAAAACAGGCGCTCCCAATTTGAAGAGCACAGCTGGATACTGGAGCTTGAAAATTGTCGACGATTCTTGAGCCCCGGGGGTCCCTCGTAACTCTTCCGATCTTGCTACTGTCATAATTATTAAAATATTAAGAATATGAATTTCAATATGCTGCATTAGATTCCTTACATAATGACGAGACGATTAAAAAAAGA